>BHFT01049591.1:0-10116 GCA_004320025.1 Laticauda laticaudata | reverse complement strand
CCAACAGATGGGAAGTGTTTCTCTCCATTTTACATCCTCTTTCCATCCGTTGGTGCAGTGTGACATGGGCTTAAATCAATTCATACAGAAATACAATGATCAGTATTTTTAAATTTGATAATTCTTTCATGTTACTGACTTGGGAGTAATCAAATGATCAGGCCTCATGCTGCCTTGGAATTGAAGTCCACATGTCTTAAAGTTGCTAAGCTTGAAAAACACTCAGAAATACAACTTCTTGTGAGCCTGAGAGAGAGAGAGAGACCTATTTAAAAGAAAATAGAAAAATGGTTCTTTGAGTGTTTAATGTTGCAGACCCCGGGTTAGGAAAACACCATGGTTGTTAAGTGAACCTTGTGGTCATTAAGCAAACACTGGTTTTTAAACAAATCCATTTCCCTCAATGGACATTTTTAACTGGAAACCAGAAGGAATTGTTGAAAACTGGCAAAAAACATAGAAAATCTCAATCACAAGACTGTGTAGGATGTTGTAACTGGTCATAAGTGTGTGTGTGTGTGTGTGTGTGTGTGTGTGCATGCACGGGCATCGCTGTCAAAACACCAAAAACAGGTCCGGTAGCTCTGGGGAGGTCAGTCATAAATTAGAACATTTCCAAAGTGACTGGCATTAAGCGAGGACCACTTATATTTGGTTTGCCAGTCACATAGCCACCTAGCCATGCCCACCCCAGTCACATGACCACTAAGCTATACTCAGCCAGTCACATGACCACCAAGCCATACCCAGCCAATCACATGACCACCAAGCCACACACAGCCAGTCACATGACAACCAAGTCACACCCACAAATTTGGCCACACCCATAGAACCAGTTTTTAAGAAATTTGAATCCCATCTCTGATCCCACCCCTGAAAGGACCTAATGGTAAAGACTGAAATGATGACACCATTAAAGCCAATCTCTTCAACACATTCTTTGGCTCAGTATTTGTATACAGCAATGGATCATGCCCAGTATTTCCTAGTCAAGTCACAGACAACTACAATGATCCAATACATACCAATTTTACAGAAGACAATATTGAAAAAGCACTACACAATCTAAAACCATCTCTGTCTATTGGACCAGACAGAAGATGTGCCTACTTCTTAAAAAAGCTATCCTCTGCTATAGCCAAACCTCTATGCATAATCTTTGAAAAATCTTTCAGGATCAGTTCCTTGCCAAACCTATGGTCACTAGCCATGGTCATCCCCATCTTCAAAAAGGGAGACCCCAGCCTAGTTGAAAATTATCGAAAATTACAGACCAATCTAATGATAATCACCTGTTAAAGTTGGAATCAGATTATTAACTAATCCATATTTCACGACACTTAGGAGACAAACAACCTCATCTCTAATAAAAAATTTGGTTTCAGAAAAAAAGCAATCATATTAATCTGCAATTTTTACCACTCTGCAAAACATTATGGACAACAAATTGATCAGGGCAAAGCCAATGACACAAATTTGGGCATTTGCTTCTGTAAGGCTTTTGATTCAGTGTGGTACAAGACAAGCTACTCCAAAACTAAAATCTTCTGGGGTATCTTGGACACCTGTATAACTGTGATGAGCATTCTGTCAAAAACAGGCAACAATATCGGTCAACTTCCTATTAAATCCCTCTCTCTGGTCAACAGTCAGGTGTAATCACCTCAAGCAGCGATTCTAGGACCAGAACCTCCTTCTACTCCACATAATGACCTCTCCTGATCGAGTATTAAGAGCGAAGCTGCGTTATTCTTCCGCTGGATGATGTAAAGCTATTCGAACACCACCGACAATACTGTATTCTTCAAAAAGGACCGTTGACGTATGATGTTGGAATTGGTCAAAAAATGCAACTTCAAATCGCGTCACACAAGAAAATGCTCTGTCTACATATTGCGCAAAAAATAAAAAAAAATTAAGCAGAAAATAAAATACAAGCTGAATAGTCAATAGTCCTGGTTGAACTGACCAAAACTGTGTCCAAAGACTTTGGGAGTAACTCATCTGAACTATCTAAATGCGGGGCACAGCTCGCTAACTTTACCAAGCCCAAAAAAGGCATTAAAATGTATGTTAACCTAACCATGATAGCTTTTTACTTCGGTAATATATTGTCTACTAACTGAGATTACAAAACATTTGCGATACGACCAATACTTGATAAGCTCATCAGCTCTGGAACCCGGATTACATAGTTTGATTCCATAACATTCGCAGGAAAGTCTCAGGACCTCATTATTTCACAAGAAGAGATCCTCTCTACTCCTCTATGCATGCTAGGAATACATACTGTGCCACCAGACTGAAATTTTAGACTTTTGGACAACTTTATAAACGTATTGCCTCTATCGGTTCAATCTAAGCTATTAGTACATAAACATATCAATATTGCAATTTCACATCATCGTCAATGAATACTTCAGCTTACACCACACAATACAAGAACCACAATAATACAAATTCAAGGTAAACTGCCCCAAAACTTGATTGCAGAAATACGGACTCAGCAACAGAGTGGTCAATGCTGGATACTCTACCTGACTCGTGGTTTCTTCCCAAACCCAAAAACTTTAACCTTAGACTGACTCTACTATTGACTTTCCCTTCCTAAGAGTCTGCTAGGGGCATGCATAAGCGCCGACCTCTAATGTTTTTCGGACTACCGTCCTGATCCATGATGCTTTCTTTTTTATTTTTCTTTTTCGTATCCATTTCATGTATTCATAACGATGTTTCATGGCTTTTTACCCGTTACTAAATCACTTGACAAACATTAAGTAGCATAAATAAACAATAATAAATAGTATTATGCATATTTTTATTGCGAAACCAAGGACCCTCTCTGCTGCACACCGCCTGCAATTAAACCTGAGTACCTGGGATGCAAAATCACGAAGAAAAACCCAAACATACACCACAAAAAAATGGAAGCATTAGATTGGAAATAAGACAGCAAGTTGAGATCAGATGCAGCAAGCTACAACAGATGAAGAAAAGACAGCTTGGACAGAAGAAAGACAAAGAATACTTCAAATCCAAAAATGCCATTTAGAAACAAGGAAGACCAAGGAAAAGACATGGAATAATAAAGCAGCAATAACCAAGCTTTAAGGAAACATAGACCAGCAGCTTCTGTGTTTCTTTTTTTGACTTCAGGATAATTTTGTGATTGGGTTGAGGGGGAATGCAAGGGGAAGATATGTGAGGAGGGATGATCTTTACTACAAAAGCTTTATCAAAGGTTTCAAATGATTTCCTGATAACGAAGTGAGGAAAATTAGAAGTTGTTATACTGAAAGGGACGACATAGATCTATACATATTTTTGTTATTTTGCTATCAAGTGAGTATTGTTCTTATTCCCCAGTCTTTTCTTAATATGTACATACTCTTTTATTCTTAACTGCCAAACGTGTGACACTCTCAGTCACTCTCTGGGTCTTATTTTCACTTCCTGGCTACTTCTTTCTTTAGGGTAAACAGTTGATAAGTCATAGTTTTAATTCACAGATATAAAAAAGATCTGATAACGGTACTTGGAATCTCGAAATTATATTGAGATTCATAAGAGATCTCTCTCAATACTTAATCATTAAGGGTAAATCCTACCGCTACATAAAAGTATATGAATGTTCTAAATATATATATTCTTGGCACCAGCGAAACCTATAGATATTTCACTCATTGGTAGCCGACTGGGGCCATGAGTAATAAGAACTTTAGCTCCAGCACCGATTGCTGCAGATGGTGTGGAACTAGACTAATTCTGAAATGTTTTCTAACGCTCGCCATAAGGATACAATAAAAGTCGGGTAAAGAAATGATATATTTAATTAAACTAGTTGCTTTAATTAATGTAAACTTATATGCCAAAGTCTGATTAGTCTTCCTTTCGGTTCCCTCTTTCTGAACTTCTTTAGTATAAGATACAAAGATGGTATTTTACAATGTGTCTTATAAACTACCTATTTCTAGAAGTAGAACGACATGTTGCTTGCTACAGAGCAGAGAATCTGCACCTGTTCTGCTTTTGCTTTTCCTACTAGGTATCTATATATGCACAAGAGGCTTTGTTGGTTTTACACACCCCTGCCTCATGGGAAGTGAGACTTATTACCCGAATTAGCCCGTTTCACTGGTGAGTGGCGGCCACGAACATGAGATTTGCCACTCACTAGCCAAAGACATTTTGGATTCCTTGTAGTAACTCAAGTGAACCCAGTTGAATATCGGTGGCTAAGAGAGTCTGAGAATATTAATGTTCTTAGGGCTTGTGTAGAGATTCGTGCACCACGACACTGCGATAGTGAGACGAGCATTTCAGCAACACATTTCTGGAGCGGGCCCACCTTGTAAAGGCCCAGTCCCACTGCCTGTCGAGCAAAGTGGAGTGTTAAATACGGTTAGTACAAAGATTGCATCCATTGGGAAAACGCATATGGCATCCGTTGTTACTCACGTGCTACTGTTGTCATACGCTCTATCCTGTCGAGCATCCGTCCACTGTGATCTGCGGTATGTCTAGTCAGTCTCTCGAGCAGGACACCTAGCGGACAACCAATATTTTCTATAAAAAGGGAGGAGAAAATTCTGGATCGCTGGATAGGCTGACCATACCAAGTCCCACTATGTTGCACACTGGAAGAGATAATCATCCCACAACTGATCCTGTATAGTATCCCATAAAGCATGCAAAGTTAACCACTTTTTCAAAGTTCATTACACCAACACTTTGATTAGTAAAAAATCATGAGACCACGAGCTAAACTAAGTTCTTAAGCACAGATAACCTTTATTACTTGCTTAGATAACTTTTGACTTTACGATTAATAAGCGAAAAATGAACCAAGATAAACATGTATTAAGTTCTTAAGCAACGAATAACCTTTTAACTTTCTAGGTAACTTTCATGGACTTGTAGTTAAATAAGCCAAAATGAACAAGTAAGTGTCTTAAAGCATAATAAAGCTTAACAAGTAAACAACACTTCCAGTCTCTGACATATCTCAGTCACTCTGAATCCTAGTCCCATGTCAGCTGTTAACCGGTCAGGGACTGCTAGAGTGGCTGTGGGTGGTGCTGGTCTGAGAGCACCATTCGGGGTGCTTGCCCTGAGTACACAGAGCGATCGGTTGTGTTCAGGAAGCGTCGAGAGATGACTCAGGATTCCCGTGAGGTGTGAGAGGCCCTTTCATGCAAGACTTGAGAGTGTAGGTGCCCAAAGTACTGATCCGATCTAGATTGTCCAATTGATGGGCTTGGCTGTGGGTGGTCAAGAAGGAGGAGTGTTAATGGGGCGTGTCTTGCTCTCGTGGTGAGGAGTGGCGCTCGTGGGTGCGATAACTTGGCGCCTGGACTGGGAAGTTCTACTCTCTGCTCTGGAAGGACTTTGTAGTCGTGTCTTGGTAGGTAGGGGGTGTTGACAAAGCCGTGGAAGGCTGTGACATCGCCTGCCGGCGTCGGAGGAGCAGACCTGACTGGGTAGAGGAGCTTCAGATCTGCCTGAGCGGGATTGTACACAAGCTGCTGTGATCTTCTCCTTACTCACCTGGTCTGGGCCTCGGCAGGTCATGAGGTCTTGCTCGACGCTAGGTGGTGATGAGGTGTTCCGGACCAAGGCATGTTCTTCCAAGTGGACCACGCTGAGAGGAAGATCTGTTACTGGTCTTCATTGTGTCCCTGATTCCAACAGCACACTGTGGTCCTGAAGCCCTCTGCCTCTCTGCCTGCCTTCTCTGAGCTGGCGGTGGGGATGGGGTTGGCCTCTGGTGGCTGCTGCAATTCTTCCTCATTTGTGCAGAGGACGTCATCTCCCACGGGATCTCCAAGTCTGCCGTGCATAGGGAGTTGCCAAAACTGTCCATGAGGGTCTCTGCCGTGCTGGCCCTCTTGAGACAGCGCTGCGGGTGGATCAGTGCTGGCTCCTGGTGGAAGAGACTGTGGTCTGGGGCTGTCTGAGGAGAGCGGTCTCAAAGGGGCCTGCTCCTTGCGTGCGCGGACTCTCATCCTCCAGGAAACTTGACTTGCCATTGTACACTCTTCCCGCAGTGAGCTTATGACAGTCAGGCCATGCCAGATTGTCTTGAAGGTGTACGCTTGCCATACAGGTAGTGCATGTGCTGCCACCCATATAGGAGATACTTCTGCAGTGTACCCCAGGCTCTTGCTGTCTTGTCTCTCACAAGCTCGCCTGCTCTCTTCTTGGTGTCCAGACACAGTCTGGGCCCTTTCTCGACGTAACTCGTTCTCTCAGCCTGTCCAGCACCTCAGCCTTCATGCGTCGCCTTCGGAAATGGTATGTATGTCTTTCCTTTCCCTTCTCCTTCCCTTGCCTTTCCTCCCCTCTGGCAGGGCTTCAGGCAGCAGGGCTTTTGAGCGCCTTGGGACTGGTTTCCATACACACACTCGCAGCAAGCAGCCAGCTAGCACTTCAAGTCAAAAGTTGCAGGGGTGGGATGCTGGTTCTGGCCTTGACACTTTGCCAGGGCTCTGAACAATGGCACGGGCCTTCTGCCTCTCTGCCTGAATGACAACCATGGTGGTTCCTGCAGATGTACTCGTGGCAGCACGTCTTTTCCCCTGTGATGTGATGCTGGTGTTACTGACTTAGCATCCTTTTTTATATCCGCAGAGGCTGACGCATTCATACTCCCCGCGATGCACAGTGAACGCTTGAGTCCGATATAAGATTCCGTGTGAATCCCCCTTGTTTCCTATAGGCGTCCGTGATGCATCCACTTCATCAGCTATGCATCCGTACCTTCCGCTATGCATCTGCTTTGAAATTCTCCCCCAGAACCCCTTCGGAGGTGTCATCCACTTCCATCCACTTTCATCCCCTAGGCTTCCTACGAACATCCGTTTAACATCCCCGCTACATACTACCCACGTCTGTTCCTTTCCATTCTTTTCCGTTCTGTTGATGCAAATTTTCGCCACTTTTTGGAGCGGATGACAACGGATGGCACTACCCTGATTTTTTTCTCGTCCACTGTGTCCTTTATGCATATGTTTTGCGTCCGTCAGCCAGTGGGACCGGGCCTTAAGGGAAGAGGGCTCAATAACCACCCATAGAATCTTCTCACAACAGCTAATTTTAGTCTGGCAGCATCACTTTCTATCTATCATAGGGATAGGATAAGAGATAAGTGAAGCCCTAAGGTGAGCAGTAAAAGAAGCTTCTAGGGGCTTCACACTGGCCTTCCAACAAGTCTGGGGAAAGAACTGTTATGCTCCAGCTTCTCTTTCTTGACAAACTTGAATGAAATTGATTGCTTACAACATTAATAAATGTTGTAAGCCGTCTGGAATTATCTATATTTGAGTGGGCGGCTGTAAAAAATTAACAAAAAATAAATCCATGAAATGCATGACTATTTCTATGTCCCAGCAAATAAATATCTGTCTAAAGAATAAATGGATACAAATAATAACAGAGTACTGTTTATCCTAATAACCTGGTGGAGATCTTGCTCGGCGTACTCATTGTAAAAGTTACTTAGTGAATTAAACACACGTATTATTCCAGGGGTTTTCTGTAAATATTCTATAAAGATCAGGATGTTTGTGTGTCAAACCCAGAACTCTTAACAGGCCGAGAACATATATTTTACATGCTAGATATTTTAATGAGATCCTTTTGAGTTTCTGTTTATTTGTTTGTTTTCACTCTTATCTTTTCTCAACAGCCTTGTATCTTTTTCTCTAGTTGCCAACACAGCCCTCATTCCAACACCTTGTAGCACCTCTTTCCTGAGTAGTACGGCTAATTTAGAAAGCAGTATTGCAGGCGAATTCTGATCACAGCCAGGAGTTTACATCCCTCCCCATGAGCAGCTGAAGGTTACTCATCTTCCATCCTTCCAAGGTCTCAGTCCTTACTCCCCAACAATATGCCCTCATATTGTTGGAGTTTATTCGACACTATAAACAGTTCAGAGAGTGCTCAAAAAGAGAGATATAGACACGTATTGCTTTTTGCTAATCTGTTGCAAAGATGCTAGCTTCTTCACTAGAAAAGCCAGCAATTGACTTCTAAATCATGCATTTCCTAGATTTATTAAGCCAAGCTAAGATGAAAACCATCATTATGTAATTTAAGGACATATCCTGAATGGATATATTAAGAAATCTGGAATGACAAAACTACTATTAAAACTAAAATCTTATGATATCTTGAACACCTGCATAACTGGTAGAAGCATTCCTGTCAAACAGACAACAAATGATCAAATTTGGGAGTGTCCTATTCAAATTCAAAATTACTGCCAACAGTGGTTGTTCCTTCATGGCATGTTCTAGGACCAACTCTCTGTCATACTCTAACATAAATGATGTTTATAACTTTATACCTATTATCTTGTAAGCAATTGAACACATCAAATAAATAATAAAAAAAAATTCGTATTTCTCTCCATGAATTTAGTGCTGCTAGACTAGATTTTCAGAGAGCTATATTTTGTCTGAGAAGTGTCTAATGTTCCTTTGCTTGTATGGTCTAACTTAATAATGCCTATGGTCTAACTTAAAGAAAACACAAATATTGTCTCAGTTCTTTAATCTTTGCCACGAATTTTAAAACTTCCATTTAATGTGGTCAAAAATGTCCACTGCTCTTTCCAAAGTTGCCCGTCTTTTAATATGAAGGTTGCTTTTGCTCTTTTCTAGTTTTTTCCCCTTCCTTTTCCTATTTCCTACTAGAACTTTTTTCTACTATTGCAGAATGAAATAATCAAGTCATGAGATGTTTTAGACATGAAGTACCCTATAAAAGTGGATCAGAAGATGCATTCTGAACCACTTTAGAAATTCTTAAAAGAGATATAAATCTGATTTGCATANACGTTTTCTTTGAAATGCCTTCATCTGTTTCTGAAGTGCTGATAAAGAAATTAAAAGCAGAAATTAATATTGCTCTGGCAGCAGTTGTATATATTCATATTTCTTGGCTAGCTTGGCATAATGATTGATTTGTTTATTTATTCAATTTAATTGTCACCCATCTTGTTTCAAAGTGATCCTGGGAGGATTACAGCATTGAAAGATAAATATTTCTGAGATGATAAAAGTGCTCATAATCAAAGACAAAGTTGATAAATAAATGATAACTAAAAGAAAAAAGCTGGGTTGGGAGGGAGGCGGATGTACAGCGGGAGAGATGTGGGATTGTCTCTTAATCCATCAATCACCTCCAATGTGATGCTCTCCTCTTGGGGGCCCCTAGCCACCTGCCAGAGCCAGCTCTACAGGTCCTTATGGAAGGTCAGAAAGGTGGCAGCTGATCTCACTCCAGGAGCTAAGAAGTTCCAAGGGGGAGGAGCCACACCAGAGGTGGTCCTTCTCCTGGACTCTACCAGCCAAAATTCCTTGGCTGATGGGGCCTGCAGCTTGCCTCTTCTGCTGGCATAGGTGGGGTGGACCAGCCTCATTGAAGTGAGACTGATCCTCAAGTAACCTGGATCTATGCCATGTAGGTCTTAATAATAAGTAGTACTCTGAAGGGCATCCCCAAGCAAACCAGCAACCAGTGCAGTTCATAGAGCAGTGGTGTAGTGTGTATATTACAGCAGCGTTTGTACCAGTAGACACTTGTATGTAAGCTTGCTTTTTGTCTGGGTCAATGCACTGATTGCACTGATCTATCATTTTAGTCCTTTCTCTTCAAATACTACTGCCTTTAGACTTGCAAAAAGTTGTCTTTAATCTCACAGTGTGGTCTCTTCTGTTGGGTTGGCAGGAAAGCCAACTTCATATTTAAGCCTTTTTATCCAAGTCCCAAGACAAATTGGAACATACTTTGCAGGTTAAATGAATTTGTGGCAGAAGAGGTCAATCCTCTTTTCTGTCCAGCATCACAAGCATTGCGCAAGGCATTTCTCCAATCCTCCATTATGTCAGAAAGCAATTCACTTTTGCAGCATCATTAACTCAATTCACTTACAGCTAAAGAGAGTGAGAGGATTTCATAAAATCTTACTGAACGGGCATCAAAATTAATGAAGCCTCGTTGACCGAAAGACGTTCTCTGCTTCCTGAATTTGGCCAGCAAATTATTTGGGGTGATTTCCTGCACTCCGCTAAGAACTCTCATTTGGGTTTGTGAAGAAGGGTGGTCTGG
>BHFT01049590.1:0-13537 GCA_004320025.1 Laticauda laticaudata | reverse complement strand
GAATAGAGATTGCCAATCAAGGGATGAGAGATCGTTGTCTATAAGATCATAGTTGCCTTTTTTGAAGTTATAATTGAAGTTATAAATACCTTCCTGTGCAGACATAGTTTAACTATTGGTCATATTGTTACCTCCAATGTTTTTTAATCACTTTGCTCAATGAAAAAGTTCTTGAAGCTTGAAAGTTTGCTCATAATTTCTGAACCTTGAGTGAGCTCTAGCATGCTAGTTTGTACAGATTCGATTGGTTTAATAATAAAATATTGCTTTAATACAGATGTTTTCCTTTATGACCAATCTGACTGCATTTGTTTCGGGAATATTACTGGGTTTTCCAGATACCTGAATTATTGGCTTGAATCCATTAAATGTTGTTTTTATTTCTGTATATCCCTGATATACTGTATACATCTGCCTGTAACTTCTGTAAGCAGAAATTAAGCGGTCTCTATTTATCTCTGATAGATGAAAGACATTCAGACTGAATTTTAGTTCAACATTTCTTATTTTGGAAAGTGCTAGTATGAAGTACTCTCGTCTCCCATACAAGCTGGATACTTGCATTTGCAGCCTAAGACTAAGAATAATGATGCTTCCTTCCTTCACCAAATAAGGTGCTTACTTTCCCAATAATGGTTGTGTTATTTCTAAAAACATGGCAAAATAATAACAAGCGTTCCTTCTTCCCCCAAACAAAACAGTACATAACAAAAATATTTAAATTAGTTGATTTTTCAAAAAATTCAAATTAGTTGCTTGAAGTTGCTCTGTTACCATTTTCTAATGGCAAAACTAGTTCTACTATTACAATAACAAATTCTTTAAAATTTTTGTAATTTTTTTAAAGTCTTGATGATGGATATTAGGTAAGATAGTGGTAAAAGGTGCAAAGTTAGTCAAGATTAACAGTTGTTTTGCTTTCCTCTCTCTAAGGAGCTTTTCGAAGTATAATTGCTACAAAAGACAACCACATCTTTTCAAGCCCTTAATTTAATAAGATTTTCTTTGTCTAATCACCACATCAAGGTCCAGCTTAACTTTGTAGCCTTTGGAATGCTCAAGAACAAAGAAACAATCGGGAAAGATTTAATAAAATTATTTAATCTGGATTCAGAAACAAGGCAAGGATACATAGTTCTTGTGATTTTCCTGCAGCGTCTTCCAATGTGAGAATCCAGAATATGCCTGTGGAAAAAAAATGATTATGAATAGTAGGTACATTGGAAGGTGTAAAAAATATGGCTATTTCTCTTGCTGTTGTCCCCTCCTTCTCTCTCTCCCCCCCTCCCCAATTTCCTTTGCTGGGTGGAGCTGCGGAAGGAATGAGCTCACAGCTGCTAATGTATTCCAGATGGAACCTCCGCTCTCCATACTCTTGGCGCCTTTCCAAACCGTTTTCATTCTTGCTGCCCCCTTGTGCCCTCTGCTCTTTTTTACACACTGCTGGTCTTTGTGCGCATTGCCCTGAGCAATTTCCTGGCTGCCCCTTGTTCCTTTTGACACATCACTAGAGGGCAGTGGTCTTCCTCCAGGCATAAAATATGACCAGTTGCTCATTGCTGCAGGTAACCATAACAACCTGGCTCTTCCCATTAATTGGCTGAGCAAGGCAACGAAAGGACATCAAATAGAAAAGGTTTAAGGCAAGAGGTCCTAGTCCTAGGACAGCATCACAAGGTATAAGGTATTCAGAAGCCACAAAACTACGAAGAGCATTTACTGCACTTGGGCAAGGAGGGAACAATGCTTTGGGAGTAGGTAAAGGAAATTGCACTTGTTTCATTGCATAGTTTCAGGGGGATTGGATGGGCTGGTGAAAGGCTCTTGGAGGCTCATGCCCTCCCTTTACATATTCCTTGTTTTTGCAGGAACCTGAGCCTGTGGAAGAATGTGTCCAGAGCACATTGGCTGCCTTGTACCCTCCCTTCGAAGCCACAGCCCCTACCCTTCTGAGTCAGGTCTTCGAAGTGCTGGAGCGGACGTACCAACACGATGCACTGCGCTACACCCTTGACTTCCTTGTTCCTGCCAAGCACATCTTGGCTCGCATCCAGAGTGAAGCCTGTGTGAGCTCCTGCTTCGGTTTGGCTCTCTGTTTGTCTGGAGTACTTCTGAACAGGAAATCTAGCTTGGCAGTGTTGGGCAGCAGATAAATAATCCATGCTGGTGCCAGAATCCCATAGTGGCTCTCTGTATGAGAGTTAGCTAGAACATTGGTAACCCTCCAGAGGTGTTGAGTTCAATCCCCCATCAATTCCCATAAATGTTATCCAATACCCAGAGGGCCACAGCTTCTCTAATCTAAATTTAAGTATAGGAAAAAAAATTTCAGTTCCTAAGTATTTTAATTTTTTTTAACTCTATAGATACACTCAACATACGACCACAATTAAGCCCAGAAATTTGTTTGTAAATTGTGGTCATAACTTGAGTCTCCATGTGACTAGACTTGATTTTTGATCATTTTTATGATGTTCAGTATGTGAGTCACCATAGTTGCTAAGTGAATCGTGGTTGAACTCTAAATCTAGTTCATTCAATGCTGTAAGCAGCCCCCCCCCACCCACCCCCCAAAAAANGTAAGCAGCCCCCCCCCACCCACCCCCCAAAAAAGGAAATTATGCTTATGTGCTATAACTGGTTATAAATGTGAGCCGGTTGCCAAGTGCACAAAATACAGTTACAAGACCAGGGATGGTGTGGCAGTCATAACCTTGAGGACAGTTGTGAGTAACAAATTTATCAAATTTTTCAAATTTATCATAGCTTGCTAAATGACTGATAGTAAGTCAAGGACTACCTGCATCATGTTCCCACATCTTTTTTTAATAACTCCTTCATAAGTAAACTTATATGGCAAATAAGCATTAGCAAAATGGATTTTGGGTGGGATATATAATTGTCAACATTCTTTGATTGGAGAGTCTTAAAAAAAGGTTGTGTAACCACTCCTTTTTTTCCTTCCCCATACACACTTTTGTCCTCTTATTTGGCAATTTTAGTTTTTGTGCAGAATTCTAATTGAGTTCTTCATCATGGTGAAATGCCAGAGTTGAGCTTGTTGTTTCATGATGGGAAGAAAAAGAATGATATACTACCGATTAATGCAATATTTGTACTGTATACAGAAGTCCTCGACTTATAACCAAAATTGAGCTCAAAATTTCTATTGCTGTGAGAAATTTGTTAACTGAATTTTGCTCCATTGTATGACTTTTCTTCCCACATTTGTTAAGTGAATCACTGCAGTTGTCCAATTAGTAACCCAGTTGTTAAGTGAATTTGGCTTCCCCATTGACTTTGCTTGTCAGAAGGTCACAAAAGGTGATCATACAACCCTGGGACACTGTAATTGTCATAAATATGAACCAGTTGTCAACCATCTGAATGTAAGTTACAAAACCCTGGAGATGCTGCAACCAAGTCATAAGTGTGAAAAATGATCATAAGTCACTTTTTTCGGTGCTGTTGTAACTTCAAATAGTCACTAAATGAATTGTTGTAAGTCTAGGATTACCTGTATATAGGTTCCAGTATTCTGTATTTCTTTATATAACATCTAACTGACTTCCCTTTCTCCTCTTCTCTCTTTCCCTCTTCCTCAGGCTCAGTATAGTGGCTTTGTCTTTTGCCATGAAGGTTGGCCCCTGTGCCTTCATGAAAAAGTCCTTGTCCAGCTGGGCTCCTTGCCTTGGCAACATTTGTGTCCCGGGGATTTCTACTTGCAAGTGGTGCCTCACCGGGAATGTGCTCCCCGCCTAGTCCTGAAATGCCTCTCGCTGGAGGGCCGGGGAGTTCAGGAGTTGCCTGTGCCTCCAGACTCCTATCGATTCCTGTTTAGCATTGAATGGCTTAATGGGATCAACAAAGAACGTAGGGTAGGGCGCCTGGAACGCTGCTTGCTGGCAGCTGGAGAAAAAGTGCTGAGCTTGCCCTGGGCTGAGCTTGTTTATCCTCAGTTTGTGCACAAAGATGGATTTATTGTGGGGCAGCACTGCCCTGCGGATTTGACTCCTGAGGTACTGGGAGCAAGGAGTCCTGGTGACGGACGCCATTCTGGCGGAGAGAACCGGGAATCTGAGGGGGAATACGTTCACCTCTTGGAGGTCAGCCCCACCTTGCATCAAACACCCAGAATCCTGCAACCTTGCAGTGCCCAGATTCAGACAATGCCTACTCGCAAGGGACATAGCAAAAATAGGAACCGGCGCCATCGAGCCTGGCTCCATCATAAGTCAGGCTGCGGGGAGAACTTTGCTTTGCGACAGGCTTGCAAAACTGAGGAGGCAGAGAAGTCTAGCCAAGAGAAGGGAATCCAGGATGAGAAGGTAACTCAGCTGAGACCAAATCCTAGCCCAGCTTTAGATCCAGTTTTAGAAACTCCCGGAACAGTTGGAAACTTGAATCCTAAACAACTGGAAGAAACCCTAGATCCCCTTGAAACAAAACCACCGCCCATTTTGAGTAGTAGTGATGGCATTGCTGAAGACACAGTTCTAGGGAAAGAGGAATTGCTTGAATCCATTCCCCAAGATCCAACTCCTCCTAAGGAAGACAGCAAGGAAAGCCATGCTCCAGCTTTAGCAACCCCAAAACGTACCACCAAGGGAAACCGGAGAAAAAAGAAAGGTGCTGGGAAAGGAGCTGGTGGTCGGATTAAACAGGGGACAGATTTTGCTAACCAAGAAACAGAAAGTTCTGATCTTAAAATGGGTGCTGAAAAAGAGGAGGCCTGCACTGGTCCAGGAGAACAGGATTCTGAGTCTGGAAGTGTTTATGTTAGTACCAGAGATCCAGACAGCATCAAAATACCATGTGTTGATATCACGGAGTGCGATGACACTCAAGAAAAAGATAGAATCACAGGAAACCAAAGCCTTGAAACTCAAGGGGAGGGAGCCAACATTAAGGACTTGACTGTCACCATTGGAGACTGTATTGCTGGTGCTACTGAGCCAGAAGACAGCACAGGAAAATGTACCACTGATGACAATGAAGGCAGCTCTGGAGAAGGAAATATGAAAGGCCCAAAACCTAACACTGAAGAGCCAAATGCTAAGCCCAAGACTAGTGAACCAAGAATTGATAGTGAGGAGGTGAACATCCAAGAAAAAGAAGCTGACATTTCTGAAGACCAATGTATGGTGGAACAGGATCTCAACAGCAAAGTACCAGGGCTTACTGACTTGCCAAAGAAGAATGAACCAGCAAGTGTTGATGGGAAAGAAGAGGCCGTAGACATAGCAGCTGATCAGGGTCCTGGGGCAGTACAAAATTCTGTTTTACCCACAGTGGCTCGTCTTGGGGAATCTGTAAACTGGAATCTTCTTCAATCAGGAGTTTTTGCTCTGACAGGTAAGTCATTAAATGATAATCATCTGGAGATGTTGAAGTTGATTTGTTTTTCCTTTCTAATAAATCTTCAAAAAGAAGTATTAGAAAATTTAATCTGGCATAATATGGCATTCCCTGATCTGGATATCTCAATTGTTGGATCATTCTTCCCAAAGAGTATTTTCTAGTCAGTGTGGCCAATAGTTATCTGATTGGGAATTCTGAGAATTCTAATCTAATACATCTGGAGAGTGCTTTGATAATTATCCACAACAATATGACAATGCAGAGTCGGAATAAGTTATGATGGATCCTGAGGCTCGTTTATCACTCTCTCTTGACATGATAGTATTCAGATGTGCAGGACTGCACTTAACATTCATCAAACCATCATTGTACATGACTAACTTGGGGAATGATAGGACCCGTAGTTCACACATCCATCTGTAAGGGGGTCCAAAGCAGCAAGATGGCAGACAAAGATTGTTTTGCAAGCCCTAATCTCTCGTGCAAGATCAGATGTATGGGGTTTGCATCATGACACTTTGTCTACTATCTTACGATTTTCACATCTCTCAATTCTACAAGTCAGTTAACTAACTAGAAATAGCACTTAGACTTGTATACCACTTCACAGTGCTTTTACAGTCTTCTCTAAGCGGTTTACAAAGTCAGCATACTCTATTGCCTCCAACATTTTGGGTCCTCATTTTACTGACCTTGAAAGGATGGAAGGCTGAATCAACCCTGAGCCTGGTGAGATTCAAACTGCAAATTGCAGTTAGCTGACAGTCAGCAGAAGTAGCCTGCAGTACTGCATTCTAACCACTGCACCACTGCGGATCTAATTAGCTTTAGGCAAATCAGTGGGGTGTGCAGTGCTTTGGATTCAGAGGATAGATAGATGCTTCAGAATGTGTGAGATTCTCAGCAGTTCCTTCCTAATGGATGTTATGTTTACATCATCTCTACTCTAAATAGCACCGCATCACTCTGCATTTGCTACTTAGAAAGTATTAATGCCTCTCCCTAACCTATCCACACTTTTTTCATTATTTTTTGCCTGCTTTTGATGTTGTTGTGTATTTCAAATACTGTCAGTTTTTGTCTTCAATATGCTTATTTTCTTTGACTTTTCAAGGCAAAGCAACCTTCTCTGTCTGCCCCTCTGCTCCATTATGTAGGGTTGAACTAGATGTCACAATTAAGCAACATTAACCAACTGGAGAGAAATTAATTGGAGATAATGGGTGAAGACAATGGAGAAACAGATTTTGGATGCCATTAATCATAGATGGTTCAGGTGCAATATACAGAGGGTAACTACTTCTGTAATGGTGCAATCGCCCATTTGTATTTTCCATCATGAGCAGTAAAATAATGTGGGCTAATCCAGGTTGCAATTCCAGCAATATGATTTAACCATAAAATATACTTAGCTCAACAAACCATGGCTTCAGATTGCAGCACAAAACTTTCCTATGAATATCAACATTACAAAATGAGTCTCTGCAGGCTTTTCCAACAAACTTGTCCTTTTACTAACATTTTTGCCATCTTACTAAACATCATGAGGACTGAGTAAGGCAAGCCTTGGTCTTCGCCACATCACAACAGTCTGCAGAAACCACTCTCTTCCCTCAAGCCACCAAACACAACCCAGAATGACACCAGTGCCTAATCATGTTACTGAAGGCCTCTGGGTTTTCAAAACAGGAGGCAGGCCTCCCTGAGCAGGTACTACATGGAAAGTCTAACAAAAAGAGATTTGGAAATAAGGGGAAAATAAGATAATAGAAGAACACTTGAAAAGAAAGCACCGGATTGGTGAATCTATTTTCAAAAAAAGGACCCCAGTGTCACCTATTAGAATGTTTCAGTTTAATGAACATCACCTCTAAAACCTGGATATATAATATGTAGTCCTCATTTAAACAATAGTAATTGAGTTCAGAGTTTACATCACTAAGTGACGGAATCTTAAAGTGTGACATTATGTGACCATGCTGCTTTTGGCAGTGGAAATTCTAGCACTTCCTGTTGGCGTTATTAAACAAATCACTGTAGGTTGTTAAGTGATGATGTCACATGATCACCTCTTGCTGGCATCCTCATTGATTCTGCTTGTAATAAGTTGGCAAGAATAATAAGAATGTGAGCAAGTAACCTTGGGAACACTGCAACTGCTATAAATTTGAGGACTGGTTGTAACTAACACTCATTCAACCCTGTGGTTGTTAAATGTAGTCTCTAGAAAGCCCACAAGCAAAATTCCTGTTCATTGCTTCCTGGATCAACTTGCCAAAGAGGCCGCGTTTGTGAAATATGGAGATTCTGATAGCCATTATTTTCTGCAGAATTTTCCAATTCTTTTCATCCTTTTCATTTTCATGCCATACCAATACCAAAAACATCCCAGTTAGGATAAACTAATGCTTGATTTGGTTCAGTGTTCTGTTGCCAGTGTTCCAATCATTTGGATGCCTCATTGACTAATGAATGGCTTTCCTTCAGAAGTTTGGGATGCTCTGTCATTGGAGATTTTAAGAGACTGGACAGCCACTTGTCTGGAATGGTACAAGGTCTATTGCTTGAGCAGACAATTGAACTAGAAAACTTCCAAAGTCCCTTCCAACTCTGTTATTCTGTTAAGTAATTAGGTTAGGCCCTGCTTGAGTGACGATTTATGAATCAATGCAAAAGGGAAACTATTCAGATTTAGAACAAACTAGTTTATATGGACATACCACACCTTAATGTACTACAATAAGGGACATTAGATCAACTAAGCTTTGTATTTGTTATGTCTAGAAACCAACAGTTGATATTAGTGAAGCCTCAATCTTTTGTCTGCATGCTTTTTCACACATCTCCTTTCTGATACAACAGGCTTTTGGTGTCTTCCAGAAGTATTTGAATTACCTCCCCTACAATTTCCTTTGCAATTGAAGGACACCTGTTTGGAAATGATTCAGTTAGATGATAGTGTTGATTAGATAAATGGAAGATCTACAGTAGAAGTCATAGTTAACAGTAATCCTCAGAATCTGCTCTTCAAAAGAACAGCACATAATGGAGATGACATTTAGTTATCAATGATTATAACCCCCAATTGACCTGTTTTCCATATACCTTTTAAGAACCTTCTAAATTGGAGAGGGAAATGCCATTTCCTTTCAACTGAAGTGTTTGAGACATTTGGGATTAGATCCAAAGGTTGACTTCCTCCGACAAAAGGATCTTTTCTATCAGTGGAAGACTCTTTCCATTGGAGGAAGGAACCTTTGGGTATAATTCTTGGATTCCCCTGTGAATGTATCTCTCTTTTTTCTCCCTGTGAAATACTGCAGTCATTTGAAAAGAGTTGGTGCATACTGTTTATGTAAATTACAAGCAAACAATGTTGCCTTGTTTTAGAATTTAGTTCCCATTTGTTGTAACCTGTGTGTTCAGTTCAAAAGGATTGTGGGTGGTTGCTTCTTCCAGCATAGGCTAATTTCAGCACAAACGAAAGAAAAAAGGATAGCATGGATCCCTAGTGGCACTTGAAACTACTGAGGCATTATTTAAAAAAAACTGCAAAATTAATCACACAAGCAGAAGAGAGCTATCCTATTTCTCCATAAATTGTAGCTCTGATATCAGATTAGAAATGACATCTGAGTACATATCTCAAAGGAGCTTTTTTTTAAAAGGCAACTAGTTTTTTTCCCTTGAGGAAGATGTTTCACTTCTCATCCAATAAACTAGAGAATGGATTTATATTCCTTGCAGTCATCTGGTCATTAGAACGTTCTGAGAGTAGTTGAGACCACTTGGATGTTTATCTGTGCCTCGAGTTGCCTCAACCACTCTTAAAAATAATGCTAATGACCAAATGACTGCAAGGTATATAAATCCTTGCATTCTCCACCATACAGTTAGAACTGAAGAAGCTTTTTGGTTGAGAAGTGAAACATCTTTCTCAAGGAATAACCTAACCGAACCAAAATCAAGTTGCCTTTTGAAAAAGCACTTTTGAGACAACTATGACCTGGATGATTGAGAATCTCCACAGATATCTATGTATACAGTGTAGATTTCTGTGCTGTAGAGATCATTGTATTTAGTTGCATATGTGTTGATTTGCTTGCAAGCCTGAAATTGTATAATCAAAGTTAAGCTTAGATAGTGCCAAAGCATGCATACCTGTAAGTGTGAAGATATTTTGCAGAGGTCTATCCTTAGTTGTCATCAGAAATCCAATCTGTGAGGAGGGTAGTGAACTTTTCTGCTACTCATATGATAATTCTACACGGTTTAGATTGATCTCAGACTCACAATATGCTTATCCTGAATGCCAGATTAACTCACAAATCATGAGTCATAAAACACATAAACATGCTAGGCTGCACAACATGATTACTTATGACATTTTGCTCCGTTTAACACTAATTACATTTTTTTGAAAGATAGAGATGCCCTTGAGTTAAGCTTGATTTGTGGTGACTACATGAAGGTCCAACATTTCCTTAGCAATAGTATAGAAGTGCTTTTGCTTTCTTCCTGAATGTTTTCTATTTGTCATTGTCTTGCAAACAGCCCTTCAGTGCCCACCCATATATAAATATATGTAAAGTGCATATCCAAGTCTTTATTTAACCTGGTTAAGAATTCATATATCATAATGGATAGCTGAACTGAGATTATATTTATCTAATTGATTTTGTTGAGGTGAAGTCTATATGTCAACAGAAGATGAAATTGATGTCAACTGTGGTGGAATGTCAGTTTTCTGTCTTTTTTGCAATGAAGGAAAGATTTGCAGCTGTTAAATTTGAATATTTTTAGAAAGTTTATGAGATTAAACCAAGGACACATGCAGACCTGAAGGGGGTGGAAAAGTAGAAATGAAGTGTCTTGTCAACAGCCTTAATTTTAATCAAATGATCATGATATGATTCCCTCGCAATCCAATTACAAATGACAAGAATAGCACATAAACAATACTTGCAAGTAATCTTTACAGATAACCACTCTTTCCCAATTGTACACAAGCAGATTTGTTTTAATCATTGAATCTGCTGACTCGGAAATGATGGAATCTAATCCATCACAATGGGAAAACATCTTTTGGGATTAAAACAACAGTCTTATGGAATTTAATGGGAAGATATCCTCCATCTTATCCTCTCCCCTGTAACCCTTCTTCCCACAAAAACTTGGCAACAAAACTTTCATCTATATTGATGAGCTACTTTAGCATTAAATGGGATTCTGATTCTGCTTTCTGCCCCCCCCCCAAATTTTTTATCCCTGATTGTCTCTCATTTTCTCCTGAAACTTTTAGGATTCACAATTGGCTGCAGGCAGAAAGAAAAGAGGGGGAATTTTCCCTCTGTAAATGACCTTATGTTAACTTTTCCCAGACTCCAAATTTATGTATTTTATATTTGCTGCAACATGATATGTTGTAGGAAATGGAATATTGGATCTGTGGGGGGAAGTTACAGTGTTTTTCCAGCAACATACCATTTGGAAGATGAAGCAGTTTTTTTTTAATGGAGAAAATGAGCTCAGATGTTCTTCCTGTAGAACACACACACAGACACACACATGCAGACACAATCTATTTTGGTCTGATAGGTTGGTGTAGCTTATGAACTCCAGTGGTCTGCCCTCAGAACTGTCTTCCACATCTGCTTTGTATCTGTGTAAATAAAAATTCCAACCTCTGTTTCTTTTTAAAAGTAATTGCATTTCAACTTTCCATATGCTTATAAAATGCTGGTGTTGCAATTAATATTGACTTTGTTATGGAAACCAGGGGTTTATGTTATTCATGTAATATAAGCTTAATACATATTTAAAAACAGACTTAAAGTAGTCCTGAGGTTGGGAATTATAGCCCAATGTCAGAATGTCATGGAATATTCACATTGACCATATTCTATGCCACAGAACTTGGAAGTCACTTTGTTCTACTTTTCTAGCCAAGGCAGGGGAAAACAAATCAAGAGAAATGTTAATTTATGAAAGTTGCATAAATTACTCAAATGGAATTTATTGTTTTTTACTTTGGAGAGTTCAACTATGTTATTAATGGAGTATGATAGAGATACAATACACTTTTTATAAGGTGGCAACCCAAGTCATCTAAATAAATTCTAAATCTAAATAATAAATAAAATATAAATAAATTCATGATGTGCACTGAAGATGGTGTTTGATTTTGTTGTACGAGGTGCAATGACAATAAACTAAACTAAACTAAACAGCCATGTGGTGCCGTTTCAATTCTTTTTGTGGTTTGCAGCAATCTGATGAAATTGCACCCAGTGAAGACAATTTCTGGAGAATTAAAGTACTACAAGTGGGTTTAAATCTTAGAAAGCACCAAAGATCATAATTCACCAATGTGATTGGTAGGAAATGGTTCTTGTCCATGCACCCTATTGTTGCAAATTCTGAATGTCTGGGACTGGTCATGTGAATGGCTGCTGATCTCAGACTGATTTGCCCTATCTATGAGATTTGGTAGCTGGGAAGCCAACTCATGTTTTGTTTTTATTGGAGTAGAGGCCAGAAGCATTGCAATGTAAATAAAGTTATCACTTATAGCTTATATTTTCCTTCTGTTTCTCTCTATACCAGGAGGAATAGACAAGGCTGGCCATTCCTTGCTGACCATAGTGCCCCAGCCTCTTCAGGATGAGTTGCCTCCAGGACAAGAGGATCTGGTTAATACCTTAAGATACATGCACTCACTTCTCAGGTAACCTGTTATTTAGACTAGGGGGGTCTTCAAACTTGACATTTAAGATTTGTGGACTTCAACTCCCAGAATTCCTCCTCCGGTCATGTTAGCTCAGGAATTCTGGGAGCTGAAATGCACAAGTCTTAAATTGCCAAGTTTGGAGACCCTTGATTTAGACAAAATGAGATAACAGCCTCAAAGAACAATTGCTGGGTTGCTGCTGTATTCCTCCATAACTGCTTCTCCTGAGTCTTTGTGATGGTGACTATTACAATCTGGCTCTATTAACCTTTTCTTGTTATCATTGCTTATGTCAGAGTTTAGAAATGAAAGTAGTTCAAGCCACACGTATCATTGACAAGATGCTCACAATATACTTTGATCTGCTTTTGCTGTGTTCTAGCATTTGCTGAGCCAGAGATGGTGGTGTGGTAAATGAGCAATGCCTAGATATATGGAGTAAAAGGCTGCTTCTGTGTGTTACGTAGTTGCTTGTCTTAAGGCTTTTAGCTGTGACTTATAACTAAGAGATAAACTTTGCTCCTTGCTTAGTCAGCATGCTGTTTGTCCCTTGTCTCAGGCAGCAAAGTTGACTAGTTTATTAAAGAAAGTGCCATGCCAAAATCCAGCTAAAAATCCACTAGATCAGCCTGATGCAATAGCTGTACTGTATATTAAAGTGCCTTCAGATGAAGCAGTCAAAGCTCCCTTCCAAAAGACTAAAGTAATTAATTGAGGCAGGTGAAGAATTCAGGAAATTCTTCTCATAAAATCAGAAGTTCAGGAAACTGCCATGGGAAGCCATTAAGAATCCAATTAGCTTAAAAACATTCTGTTTGCAAAAGTTGGTTGTTTTGACTCCAAATACTAAAAATGTCTTTGAGCTTTCTTATTTGAAAAAGGTAATTGATAATCTAGTAGAATATAGCAGTTATGGAAATGAGCTAAATCTTCTCCTATTGCATAGGTTGCTCCACAATCTTTAATTAATTAAAAAAACCCTGGAGTTTTAATTTTTATTTATGTATTTCTTAGCAGATTATGTTGCATAATATAGTATAATAGGCAGTCATTTAATTTTTCAAATAAACATAGAATTAATGATATACACATTATAGATATAATAATAATAATATTCAAGGTTATTTTAAATTTTAGGGACTGTACTGGCTACCATATTTGTTACTGGAGTGAAAATTCTAATTTGTTGTGATTTACTCCATATTTGTTACATTTATTATCATCCTTATTATAATTCTTTTTTTTATTCAATTTTTATTGATTTTAAAACAAACATAAACATAACATAAAAACATAAGCCATCTTCCATATATACACATACAGTGTACTGGTTGATTTACATATTATTTTGTGCAACTATTTCGTAGTCCTCTATTACAATTACATTATATATCCTCTCATACTTTCAATCAAATATCAAGTACATTAATATCTTTATTAATCAAT
>BHFT01049589.1:0-14742 GCA_004320025.1 Laticauda laticaudata | reverse complement strand
TGCATAACGCGAGCAGATAACATGGACAGGGGGAGGACGCAGGGCGGATGGACAAGAGGAATGCGGAACAGTAAGCCTAGCGGATGGAAGCGATGGCACATCCACAGGGCTTATAACCGGGGGCCTTCAGCAAAAGCGGACGCGGAAACGGATGAAAGCGGATGCAACAGCGGAATGACACAGCGGATAAGCGGATGCAGAGCGGAAGCTTAGCGGATGCACAGCGGAAAGCCGAACGGATGCTGCCGTTAATTGCACATGCAGGGGGGATGCATTGTGTAACTCACGCGGATATAAAGGGAAGCAGCCTTGCACGTGCCAGCATTCGGAAGGAAAGAACCTGCCTGTAGGATAATCGAGTCCTTGCCTGCCTGCCTGCATGCCTGCCTGCAAAAGCCTTGCTGCCAGCCTTCCTGCCAGCCCTGCCTCCAAGCCTCCCTGGCCAGCCTTGCCCTCTGCCTGCCTGCCAGCCTTGCTGCCAGCCTGGCCTTCCAGCCTCCATGCCAGCCCAGTCTGGCGCTGCCAGCCAGTCTGCCTGCCCTGCGCAGCCCTTGGTGCCTGCCTGCCTTCCGCTGCCAAGCTTCTGCCAGCCTTGGTGCCAGTTTCCTGCCAGCCTTGGTGCCAGCCCTTCCTGCGCAGCCTTGTGCCCTGCGCAGCCTCCTGGCCAGCCTCCCTGCCAGCCAAGCAACCTCACCACCGCAATAGGGGAAGAAAGGCGAAAGTCTCAGTCAACCTGCTGCCGCCGATCCCTGGCAAGAGACAGGGCCACCCTCCTGCCCCCTATCCCTGACTCTGCTTCTGCTGGGGCTTCTGGTTGCTCGGGCTCGCTCTTCTGGTGCTGGAGTCCTGCTGAATGCTGCTTCCTGGCGGTGGTGCTTCTGCTGCTCGTACTCTGCTGAGCTGCTCCTGGCGGTGGTGCTTCTGCTGCTACGCACTGTGCTGAAGCTGCTCCTGGTCCTGCTGGTCCCTGCTCGTTGCTCCTGGACTTGCCTCGTACACTGCTTCCGTGCTCCTGGTCTTGCTCGCACCTGCTCGTACCTGCCTCATGCTCCTGGTCCTGCTCATGTTTCCTTAGGTGCTGCTGGTGCTGGGGCTCCCTGGTGGCTTTACTCTGCTGCTGTTGATCCTGCTGCTGCTTGATGATGATGATACCTGCTGCTGGTGGTGGTGGTGTGGAGGAGCAAGCCCCTACCCCCTGGGAGCCCCTCCTGATGAGGGCCCATCTGGTCCAGCCAAAGGGGAGGAAAGAGGTGTTTGCGGGGACAGGAGAGGAGGCAAGACTTCATTGCGGAGGAACATGAGGATGAGGTGCCTGGAGTGGCCTGAGAGAGAAATGACTATCTGTGGGCGGAAGGGACACGGCTGTACAGGGATACCAAAAAGGAAGCAGGCCTGCTTGGAGAGAGAGGGCGGAGAGTATGGGTTACACTTCGGAGGTGCTCCTCGGCTGTGGAAACTTATGCACACCTGGTATGGGAAGCTGCTAGCTGAAGAAATCTGGCCAGGCCTACGATTAAGCTGGATGGACAGAGAGAACCTAATGTCATGGCCAAGGTGCAGCTTCCCTGGAGAGTGAGATTCTGCCACCAAGGAGCACCAAGAGCCCCTTCTGTCTATACCCTCCTCTCTCCGGCAGCCTGCTGAGACCAGTACTCTTTCGGCCGAGAGGCAGTCCTCTGTCTCCAGGCAGGTTTTGCTGTGGAAGCGTACCACAGCAGAGAACTCGGTGACAAGCTGTTGTTAACCCGTTTGGAGCTGTGTGGAGGATTCCCCTGGTGCGGTGGAAGTAAAGGATGTACATTCGAGTCCACCACAGTAGTAGCCGATCCACCCCTGCCAGCTCCACCCCCACAGAAAGGCAGAGAGTTCCAGACAGAGCAGGAGGGGTGCATGAGCCACACTGTCCTGCTGGAGATCAGGGAACCATCCTCAACCAGCATAGATTCTCCTCTCTTCAGATGGTCAACCTAAACCACCAACTGCCTCATCCTCCAACCTGCAAGCCCTTCCTCACATATGTCAACCAGACTCAGGAAGCATGGAGGAACCCAGTACCAGCTGGTGAAGGGACTGGATGCACCGAGCTGCTTCACAACCCTCCAGATCCAGAGGAACTGCTCCCACCAGTCCCAGGTCTGCTCCTCCACCTCCACCCACAGGTGATGTCCTGCCCATTCCAAGGCTTCCCCACAGCCCCTCACCTACCAGGGCAATAACCGGTACAGGAGGTCCAGCACACAAGGCAGCAGCCCCTTCCCAGTCCCAGGCACAGAGTCATCGGACCGACACCGTTGCCACTGCTTCGCACCTGATTGCCACCGATGCCAAGCCACGCAATTGATGCCACTGAACGACAGCGTGCTCACCACACCAACCGATGCCACCGCATGCCAGTCCTCACCCAGCCTGCAGACCAGACAAGCCCCACTACACTACTCCTTCCCTCCAACCCCAGCAGCCAAGCCCCGGCTCAAAAGTAACACTCTCTGTTCACATCAAGTACTGGGGCTGACACCCCAGGGCAATGGAGAAAGGACCTATCAGCATCAGAGGCTGAGCCAGCTGTCTGAGAGCTTTCCTAAAAATTTTTGCCCCTTTTGAGAGCGGATAACAACGGATGGAACATTTTGCTCGTCCCTTGTGTCCGTTTTGCATCCATTGGGCAGTGTGACAGGGCCTTTAAAGTAATGAAAAAATTCTCACCAAACCAGCACACTTTCTTTTTCTGTTCTCTTTTGTTTCAGAGCTGTCCCAACTTCAGCAGCTTTAATGGCTGCCTCTTTGCCCCTGGCAAAAAGAGCTTCTCCTGCATCTACTAGGGAATTTGCAGTAACCCTGGGATCGGCAGGATGCACTCTTTACATTCACCATCTCTTCAGGATGGTTTAGATCCGTTTGGACCGTCCAGGAGCAAAAATATCGGCAGCGATCTCAGACCTCCAAAATCGCATGCCGTATCGTCGCAACACCAGCTCCGCCCTCCCCACAACATGGTACTACCCTTGAAGATCACTCAAAATCTACATGTGGTCCAAAATATGGCCGTATGGAACATAATGTACAAACCTTAGTATGCCCACTGAAAATTGCACTAATTGCTTCCATGTGCAATTTAGGGCATTGTTTGCCACCTAGAAAGCTCCACATGGCATTGAACCTGACTATTTGAGGAACTACCTGTCTCTGTTGGCTTCTAATGGGCCCATTTAGAGATAGGGCACACTCTAGCTTCTTTTGAAGAATCAAGGTAATATATTATGGTAGAATCTAGGCGATGTGCCTTCACTATTGTGGCAGTTGCTTTCTGGAATAACATACCCACAAATATTCATGTGGCTCTCGCACATACAATCATCAAAACTTGTCTGTTCCCCACAGGGCTTGTATCAGGATAGGGGCCCTGTACAACTTCATTTGATTATTTGTTTTTGTTTTTTTCAATATGGACAATCAATTATTGTTTAGTACTTTTAATCCTGTGAACCACCAGGGTGGTTGAACCATAAATTGAACAGCCTCTAAATTGCAAAAATAAGTTTTTTTAAAAAAAATTGAAATGAAATGGAATTATATTTTCTGCTTAACGCTTTCTCACTTTAACCCTCAATATTACTGCCTTAATATGCTTCTTAATGCTTCTTAAGAATTGCTTAAGAAGGTTTCCCTTTTCTGAGAAGAAAGAACTTATAAATGGATTGCTAGTCTCATCACTGTAGCATTGCATGGACAGAGTACCATTCAGCTAAATCCTTTTTTTAATATACCATAAGAATAATTATTCCATGAACAGAGAAAAATTGGTTTTAATGTCTCTGCCTTTAGTCTTTCATAAACTGTGTTTTCATTTTTTATGAACTGATGCATACTTATATTTCAAGACCTCAGAAACGCTACAGTACATAAGTAACAAAATATTTAAGCTTCTATTCTGGGCAAACCTTTATAAACTACTAAAAATTGAGAACAAAGCTAAAGCTGAACAATAAATGAGAAATATTAAGAGAATGCCCAGGAAAACATGTTTTAATTTCTTTTAGTTCCATCCATTTCCTTTGATTAGTGTTATGTATTCATTTTCAGCAGTTTCCTCCATTTTTATATTAGGTAAAAGATGCTTCATCTTTTTTTTTAAATAAGGTTCAGCTTTTTTTAATGCACAGACAATAGATGTTTTTCACTTTTAAGTTTTTTAATAATTTGTGGCATGAAATAGTTAAATTAGGTAAAAAGACCTACATGTGAGTAATAGGAATAAGGTGGGGGAAATTATCAGGAATCTGTTTTCAGAACTCGATGAGATTTTAGTCTGAAGTATGTTATATTCTGTTTTGTATGATTTTAGATTTAAGTCTGCAAAACAAATGTTTATTAAAGGTTATCTCTTCCTCATTGGAGTTGAGCAAGTAATAAATTTAAATAATAATAGAAGTAAATTAAAACATGACATTACTGCTAATTGAATTCTTTCCTTGCCAAAGGTCCTGGCATAATTATGAGTCCTTAGCCATTTGAGGGGGGGGGACTACTTGAAGTAACTCAGAGTATCCTTCTACCCCATCTGTTACAGAGGATTTGGAAAAGGTTCTAATGGCTTTCTTAAGCCTAACCCTAGGATCAAGGCAAATGTATTTGGGGATTTACACTATGACCCAATCATAGTGACTGGGGGATTAGTTTGGGCTGAGTTGCTTCTCTTCCCAAGCCTTTCCTACCGAAACCAATCCAGTAGAAGTGACTAGTCACAGTTCTGTTACTGCTGTTGTTAATTTCGGGAAATATGGTAGTCCAAAATTGGGAGGAAAAAGCAATTAAGCCCAAGACCAGGCAGAATAAGCCTGTTTCCTGGCAGACTTTCTGGTAAATTAAAACAATAACTTTATGGTTAGGGTGGTGGGGTTAGAGCTCATCTGAGTAGATGTGTATATTCCATCACTGTTGTGCTATGCTATATTTTGCAGGTTGGTATTGCAAAGGATTATGTATAATTCATTTGTCTCTCACATAGGTATTGCTGAACATCAGCAGTCCCACCAAATTGTGAGGCAGTGAATAAATTCCATATATTAAATTAAACAATTCTGCTGAGATTGTATAAAAATAAACACAACTAATACAATATTGGCATAGCTGGTTTAGTTTCTCTATAAAGAATACTATATCCATGCATTTGTATTCTATCAGTGCTGACTTTCAGGATGTAATTGAAAATAAAACATTATTGCTTTGGATTGATTTGTTTGAGCATAGATATGAGTGTTGTTATGGCAATAAAACCTTTAATATTTAAATCATTTCCAGCAAAGCTTAGATAATTATCAGAAGTAATATTGCTATATTTTCTATACTTCATAGTATTGCTTTTCTTTGCCTAATGTTGATGGCCTGATTCTTAGTTTTCATGAATCTTACAAATTTTTCAATGAAGAATTTTTAAATTTCAATTTTCCATGTCCATACTACTAATTCACATTTGAGAAAGAAAGAGGAAGAATTTGTACATTCCATAATATGTGTAACTTCTCTATTAGTTCTGTGCAGTAAATGTGAGTATAAACCTGTATTTGATAACTGACATCTTACAAAGATTGCATCTTCTCTGTTAGTTCCTTTGAAATACAATAAAATTATGTAGTAACAAATATTTAATTATCCAATATATATGCAATGAAGGTGGCTTTTTATATCATTTATATTCATTTAGTTATTTACACTGATGTCTTCTAGAGCCAGCATCAAGATAGAAACAAAATGAGTATGTCACCTCACCATGCCATTACATTTATATAATTTTCATTTCAGATAAAGTAATGAGTGCATTTTGAACTGACACCATGCCTTGTAGAGTTGATTGCTTTAAAGTGTGAAATGTTTCAGTTCAACTTGGGATTATTCACCATGAAACATCAAAATACTTATGGTTTTTTTTTTCATATCTTAAGGAAGATATTGAGCAATTGTTCTTCCCTTAGCATTTGTTAGCCTTCTTGTTGGAAAAATGAAAATGGAAGTTATAGGATATAGATAAGCCAGAAGAAGAACTCAAGGCTGGCAAGCTTGTGGTTTCATATTGGACAGCTTTTATTCTAATATTTTAGACTGTTTTCAGTCAGCCTTCTGAATTCTGCATAGTAGCATAAATGCAGTTTAAAGGGTGGTTCGCTTTCACAAATAGACTGTTAAGCCCTTTTGGTTTAAGTGGGAGGAAAAGGGATTATTAATTTCTAATTTCTTTATCTCATGTCTCAACTCCATCTTGGTTCTTACTTCTGCCTGATCTACCATTGTGTTTATTTTACATCTGTCAAATCAGTTTCCCAGTCTCTCCTTTGATCACAAAATACTCCTTTTCACAATCAAGCCATTGATCACACTGAAGCCTTGTTCTAGGCCTGGATAATTATTTCAGGAAATGTGCCACTGCTCTCTTGGATGTGAGATGCATGTAAAATTGCTGATCGCCCACTAGTAGAATTATGATAGTCCTCATCTTCAAATCCTACTCCTAAGAAGGCAGAAATTCTCCCTGTCTCCTGAAAATACAACTGTTTATTTTCTGCTGCTTTGCTGCACCAAAAGAAAAATATGATTTTGAGGTAATGGAGCACTGCTTTGTAGTTTTGCAGCGTGAACTGTTCTTATTCTCTTACAACCTCTCATTTAATACAAGCATTCCTAAAATTAAAATAACTTAAACATTACAAGGAAATGAATTATAGTTTGACAGTTCCAATGTCTATCAATGATAATGAGTAAACTACTGCTTTTATTTTATGATGGGTAATCCATCACTGTTTTGCTAAATCTCTGATCCACCAACAAATGCTGTTTTCCTGCTGCATGTTATTCCATGTCAGCGACATGGTCCCACTGCCACTCATGAGTCTCCAGCTCTTAGCTTCAGAAAAGGCCGCATCTCTACAGAAAATAGGCATATCTGTAATGTTATTTTTAGGTCATATGCTTTGTTCCCTAAAAATTATTTCATGAAATGAAGATTTCATAAAGTTGAGGTTTCATGAATCTTTATCTCACTTTAAGACTTTTATTTTCTTAGAAAAAGTTATACCCTATTATATACACTTATTTTTTAAAAAATAATTTCCCCTTTACTTTAATCCACATATTTGAAAAGTACCCATTGAAAGCATATATATTTCCATGTCTTTTTAAAGCATATATACCACAATGAGACCTTGCATCCCTTCTTTTGCAAGGAAAATGTTATTTCTAATAGTATTCATTTCTAACTGCCCTGACAATATCCAATGTTCTCAACATTAATTTTATTGCAGGTTCCTGTACAGTAAGTTTTACTCATTTTCTATATAGTAATGTCCTTATGATCATTTCATTTTCTCTTCAGAATACTTCTTATAGAGCTAAAGGGCTTGTTTTATATCTAAAATATTTTTAGAATTGCTTCTTTTCTTGCATAACAGGGAAATTTTCCCATTGCTTCTGACATTTGACATCACTATTGAATGAGAATTCACTTCTTTGAAGGATTTAAGCTATTTTAATTTCATGTATGTTTACATATTACTTTATACAAAATTATTTTTAATTGTGTGTTCCATATATTTGCATCTCTTCAGTCATATACTGTGTACATATAAATATAGTGCTACACAAATTACGACTACTATTATACTGAATGTAAGATATTCTAAAATCCATTTATTCACCTATATTCAGTTATAAGAGGTGTTATAAAATTTAGTATTCTTCTTCATATTTAGCTTCATATTTGGTATCTAAAGTAAGATTTTATTTCATCACATTGCCATGTAAACACCAAAGTTAGGATGTATGTAAAATTTTATTTTACACACACATACAAATTAGGATGTATGCAAATTTTTATTTTACACACATGCACACACAGATGTGAGAAAGGCATTTGTGCCTGCTCCAGCTACTCTCCAAATACTAAATGGGACAGACATTTTCCCTTTTTTATTTTTAATCTTTCAGCTAGACTTATTTATTTTTCAATCAAATTTGAATGCCACTGAAACTTCTAAATTCAAAGCAGTTTTCAAGAACAAATTAAATACAGTAAAATATGCATAACAAATAAGAGTAATATAATACAGTACAATAGATCAGCGGTCGCCAATCTGTGGGTCAATTAATCCTGGCTGCACAGAAACACAAGGCTGCGCTGCCCACATGGCCCACGGGAACCCACTCACTCTTTACCCGGTAAACTTGCCTGCTAAATTGCATCCTAGATTAGCTAGGAAGCAGGAAATGGTTGGATTTCTTGCTTTCTAGTTAGTCTTTAGATCTTCAGCTCTGCTTTTGAGCACAGCCGAACCTCCCTTTGGACTGAAGATTCTATTATTCAGTGCATCGTCAGATAGCCAATGGCAGAAACATGGATCTCTAAGTGAATCTATGATTCTGTGGGCAACTCAATCTGCCTGCCTGCTTTGCTTGATTTTGGGTAAAAGTTGCTCTTTTTTATTAAAAAAGTCAATATTTACATCATAGTGTGTTGTGAGTTAATTTTATGAGTTTGCTTGCAAGCAAATTTTTTGTGACAGACTGAGCTAGCCAATGGCAGACAGATAGATCTCTGAATGAATCTGTGATTCTGTGAGCAACTTCGATCTGCCTATCTGCTTTGCCTGATTTTGGGTAAAAGTTGGTCTTCTTTTATAAAAAATTCAATATTTATATAAATAATATTTACATACAAGCCATGCCCATAGTCACATAACCACCAAGCCACACCCACAAATTAGGCCATTCCCACAGAACCGGTTAGCGATCCTGGGATTGTTCATAATTAAAATTATGAGTTTGGTGGTCCCTGAGGTCCAAAATGTGGCGGCCCCTGAATAGATCACAAGAAAAACCCAATAATACAATGCCTAATAATACTGAAATAATGTCTGAATAAAGATGGCAAAAAATCATTCATAGAGGCCTTTGAAAGGCAATCTGACTTCAGAGAAAGAATGTTTTATAATACAGAGCCAATGATGCCATAGCCTTGCTGGACTTGGAGGAAAAAGTAGAATCAGGGGCTTCAAGGCAGGGGTCGCCAACCTTTTGGACCTCAGGGACCACAAAGCTCATACTTTTAAATCCCAACGAACACTAATACAATTTTTTTTTAAAAAAGATAATATATTTAATATACAATTTTTATTTTTATATTAAATATAAAATTATAATGGTGTGTGTGTGTGGTGTGTGTGTGTGTGTGTGTGTGTGTGTGTGTGCTGTTTTCAGCTTCCTTCGGGTATTATCCCACGTCATTGTAGTTGTGCTTTTAAAGTTGGTGCAACGTTTCAGCAGAATCTCTTCTGCCATCATCAATCTTCTGTATTGAGTTCGTCTGTGAGTCAGGCTATCACAGACCGTATATGGCTATCACAGCCATACGAAGCCTGATGATGGCAGATGAGCATTGATTCTGCTGAAACGTTGCTACAACTTTAAAAGCACTACAATGACATGGGATAATACCCGAAGGAAGCTGAACAGCTGGGATTCAAAAGAAGCCACATGGTGCCTGGAGGCTGGGAAGATCTGGATGGCAAGGAACAGCTCTCCCTCAAACAGAAGAAAAGCAAAGTTCCTCCCCCCCCATCTGGTCTCATATATCCCCCAAGTCAGGAAACCTCTCCCTCCTTTGCCAGGTGTGACTGCCTGGAGTTGGGTTGGAAGGAGGGCCGGGCTGGAAGCATTGAGGAAGACGGGCTCCTAATAACCAGGCAATACCCCCCCCCTTGGCCTCCACACAAGAGGACTCCCCAAGGCTAAGCTCCTGGTTTCTCCCACCGCTTCCAAGCAGAGAAGGGTCCCTCCCTGTGTGAAGGCCAAAGGGGGGGTGGAGCCCAGAAAAGTTCAAGCTCTCACCTGAACAAATAGGCTGGTTATTAGGAGCCCATCTTCTTCGGTGCTCTTTTGGTCTGGGCTTTTGGTCTTCCCCCCCACCCCATGCCAAACGAAAGCCAGCTGGGCTTCTCCTTCCCTCCTACCCTTCCCCATGCTACCTTCCCATCACTCAATCCTACTTCAGGACAGAGGAGAGCATGCTGGAAACATGTTGGCATTTCCAACACGCATTTCTCTGGCGCTCGCCTGCAATTCTTCAGGTTCCTCCAGGCCCAGGGAAGGCACAAGAAAAGAAAGCAAGCAGAAACATAGCTCTTGCTGGGGCAAAAGAGCAGAGATTGGGGAAGGCACAGTCAAAAGAAAGCAGTGCTTTTCAAAGGAGCTTTTCAAACTCTTGCCTGTGCCTTCCTCGATCTCAGCTCTTTCACCCCAGCAAGAGCTATGTTTCTGCTCGTTTTTCCTGTGCCTTCTCTGGGCAGCAATGGCTGGGGCTGTGGGGGGAGCAGCAGAGCAGAGTGCCAAGAGGGACAAGAAAGCTGACGCTGATGCCCCATTCCAGATCTCTGAACTGGATGTTGAGCACAGACTTGCCCACTCCACCCCCTCCCACCCCTACCAGCCGGGAGAGCCCAGGCCAGGAGAGGCGAGCTGGAAGGTGCGGGAGTGCTGTGCAAATGCAAGTAGCATGGTGCTCCTGCACCTTCCAGCCAACTCCATCGCAACTTCAGCCTGCCTGTGCTGCCAGCCCCCTCTTGCTGCAACAGCACTATTACCTTGTCCTGGCCGGCGAGGGCTGCGCTGCTTTTTACAGGTTTGTGCTCAGCCGAAGGGTGAGGCCAGCAGGTGGGCAGGCCATATGGGCGCCGCAGCCTTGTGTTCCCGTGCAGCCTGGATTAATTGCTTTGAGGGGGACATTTCTCCGTGGACCACCAAAATGTTCTCACGGGCCACCAGTGGATGACCACTGCTTCAAGGGATTCCAGGCATGTACCTCTTGACTCCTCAAGTTCATCAACCAGCTTCAAGTAGAGGTGTCCCTTAAAGATCCAACAGCAGAGCAGTGAGCTCTCCAGGTTAGATAGAGTAGCCAAGAAGCTGTCTGCAAGACAGCATCAAATGAGTGAGGTCCCTTAGTTGTGCACCTGGGTGGTAGATCAGTGTGGTTTTTTAAATTGTCCTCCATTACTGTTAGGAAAGCCTAAGGAAAAAAAAAACTTTCATCCTCAGCTCTGTCTTGTTTTCCTTGCTATGTTGTGCTTTGAACTCCAGATTCCACCTCACCATGTTTCTCATTTTTCCCCTTTGGATTTGTTGTTTGATTATCAGATATCTGGTCTTCATCTGTGCCAAGGATTCTGTTTCTAAAGGTTCTACCTGAATTTGAATATCTTTGGACTGTTGCAGGCAGCCAGCAGTGCCAGCACAGAAAATATGATGGAGAACTAACACTTTCAGGTCTTAGCCCTTCTCGCCTCACTGAAATGGGGACAAACAGTGATATGCTAATAAGTCTGTAATTACCAACTTTGTTGATTCTGTTGCTGCCACTAAAGGCCGGGTCCCACTGCACTTACGGATGCAAAGAAGATGTAAAACGTTAAAAAAAGCTTGCCATCCGTTGGAAAACGCTATGCATCCGTTGTGTACTCATTGCATACGTGTTTCATACGCTCTATCCATCGAGCATCCGTCCACTGCGATTTCATCCACGCAAGAAGTTTTGAGCTGCACAAAACTTTGTGAACGGATGAACTTTCTGCCGTGTACAATGTAAATCCATGACATACGAGCAACAAACGTTCTATGTCCCTTATCATCCGTTANGTGTCATCCCCTTCCATCCGTTTTCATCTGCTAGGCTTCCGATGAACATCCATTTAACATCCCCGCTACATACTACCCATGTCCATTCTTTTCCGTTCTTTTCCGTTCTGTTTATGCCACTTTTTGTTTATGCCAATTTTCGCCACTTTTTGGAGCGGATGACAATGGATGGAGCCACCCCCAAAATTTTGCTCGTACACTGTGTCCTTTATGCATATGTTTTGCGTCCATCAGCCAGTGGGACCGGGCCTTTATAAGCTACTTATGACCTGATCCTGTTCACCCTTACAACCAATTACAGGAACGTTGCATTTTCTGCCACCTATTCCCCCCCCACACACACACAAACACACTGCCTGAATCACACTTTGATTCCTGCAGGCTTTCCCTACCCACACCGGATCCTTCCAAGGCTTCCCTCCCCTTGGTGCCTGCAGGTCGTAAGCCTGATTCTGATGGTACCCACACCCTCCTCCTCACTTAATTGAGCCTTCCTTACTTAATTGAGTAACAACTATAAACAGCTGTTGGAATGTTACAGGCTAAAAAGGATCTTATATGTCATGTCAAAGCAAAAGTCAATCCAAAACAGTCAATAGCAAGATCATTTTTAAATTCCTTTTTTACCACATTTTTAGAAGCATGTACAAAAATCCATTCTCATGCATACAACATACTTATCAAGAATAAAGAAAAATAACGAGAAAGACAGAGTACCCTTCATATTATAATTTCTCAACATTATCTCATCTTTCATTCGATACGCAGACTCTGGTACTGTTGTGAACTGATTCTCACAAGTGGTTACACTTAGTTTAGGCCTAATTTCTTCTTCTGTTAATACATCGTTTCTGGTCTCAAGGTAACAAAGGCTAATTTATTAATAGCAGCCAAGCAATAATGATAGATATTTTCTTCTAGTTTGTTTCTACTTATCTGCTATAAATACGTCAATTGATGGTTTTGCCTGCATTCTTTAACTCTCTTAGTTTGTTCTTTTCTTCTTTTTTTTGGTATCATAGAAGGCATAATCGAGTTTAGAATGCAACAGAAGGGTAATGACCGAGGATAGAATAAAGAGGGAAGATATATCTTTCCTATACGGAACACTCAAGGAAATGCTTTCCAAAGTAGCCATTATTTTTCTTTTTGTTCAGAAATAAGCTCAACAAAACTCATAAAGCACCCAAACTTTGCTCCATATTCAGAACATTAAAATTGTTGTTTTTAATTTGAGTTTTAAGATTGATGCATTTTGCACCTCTCTATTGTATTAAAGTCTGAATACAACTTATATAGGCACTAAAGAGTGGATCATATTGAAGTTCCTTAGAATACCTATGAAAACATATCAAACTGCCTTGTCCCCTCCCCCAAATGGCATGTGTATAGCTCTTACATGTGCAAACAAAGCCAAGGGGTGACTTAGTTGCGATGCTGTCACTCCTTCAATAGTTTGTCGCTGACTCAAATTGACAAGTAGGAAGAAATGGAAAAAAAAATGACAACATCCTTCTTTCATTTTTATTTACAGCTATATTCCCCCACAGAAAATTCAATTATTTAACAAATAACAAATGCAATGATACTTGGGGAAACTTAATATCTCATGATTTTCGGAGAAATTGAAATAAGAGTATCAAAAGAGGTAGATGAGAAGGTAGTACCAGTTCTTCCAAGTTGCAAAAACAGGACAAATATTTCAGTTTAGGAGTTTGATAAGTATTTTTGGAAAATACCTACTTCTTTATCTTAGGTCTTAGTTCTTTTGTTTGCCAGGGGCCAACATTTTCCTTTTCAGGTTCCACCAGTAATATTAATTTAAAAAGATCATATTTAGCAATGACTGTAACTGCTAACAAAGAAAAGAAGCATTTTCCCCCAAGGGCGTCTTATACTTGATATTGAAGAATAATTGTGTAAACCATAGCTACAAGAAGAGTCTAGGAGGAAGGAAGGAAGGAAGGAAGGAAGGAAGGAAGGAAGGAAGGAAGGAAGGAAGGAAGGAAGGAAGGAAGGAAGATTGATTTCCAGAGCTTCCTACCAGTTTCCCACAAGGAAACTGAATGGGGAATTTGACAAAGTCAGATGTGGCTTTGTTCCCATTGCTTTTTTGCCCATCCATGGTCATTTTGTTTCTTTGTTTAGGAAAGGAAATGATGTTTCTGAAACAATGACCAGTGTGGCATGGATTATATGGTAATTTGCTAAAGTCCAGAGTATCAATGGACTTGTCATTAAAGTTTAAATGACAGAAGTTCTATAAATTGAACAGTTTGAATTTGGGATTATAAAACAAATTTGAGATAGCCTCTGGCAAATCAGGTCTCCCCAGCCCCCACCCCACCCCCCAAAAGACTGAAGAATATGGCAGATGAAAGGGAGGTAAGAAATGAAATATTCTATGCCAGGATTACATAAACACAATTACATTAGTTTTGATTGTATACATTGAAATTGAAAGAACTTCAAAGCAATCCCATTGCTCCGAAATGTATGTCCCAATTTGAATTACACTGGATGCTTGAATTTTTCATCTGGCAAAGCAGGGTGATGGTGCAATTTTCCATTTGATTAGATTAACAGAGTTGGAAGGGACCTTGGAGGTCATCTAGTCCAACTAGATGTTTTTAGTAAGTTGGGCTGTAGTTTCTTTTTGCATGAAGACTGATGCAAAGAATGAGTTAAGCAGTTCTGCTTTCTCTGTGTTGCCTGTTACTTCCTTGCTGTCTTTTTAGTGGACTGACTGTTTCCTTGATTTTTTTCTTGTTATTTATATGTTGGAAGAAACTTTTTAAAAATTATCTTTGACTTTTGTTGCAAGTCTTTGTTCATTCGGAGCCTTTTCTTGTAAAAAAATATAAAAGCATATAAACTACCAAATGGGTGCTAAAGAATGCAGTTCTCCCTGAATTCCCCCATGTGTTGGGCTATTTGTCTTCCATGTCCACAGCAACCCAATAAAATCACAAATGTTATATGTCAAAATAGATAAAGCCCATGTCACACCGAACCAACGGATGCAAAGAGGATGTAAAACGGACAAAAAACCTTGCCATCCGTTCG
>BHFT01049588.1:10549-42837 GCA_004320025.1 Laticauda laticaudata | reverse complement strand
ACCAACGGATGGCAAGTGTTTCTCTCCGTTTTACATCCTCTTTCCATCTGTTGGTGCAGTGTGACATGGGCTTAACTAAATCTGCTGTTCTCAAGCAATCTGTCTGGTGCTCCAAAAAGAAAGGAAAAGGCATTCTCCTAACCTTCAAAAATGCTGCAGACAGCATTATTTGACAATGCTGGAATAGAATACAAATCATGCAAAAATATCTTTCATTGGTGAAGATGTGTCATCAAGTCAATGTTGATTCCTAGCTCAATGGAGCATAAGCCCCAGCAATGTGGGCTTAAATCAACATGGAGAGATTTTCTCCGGGAGGAGCTGTCCCAATGGGTCTTTTAGTTTTCAACAGGGTTATACTGCTGCTATTATGGAGTCCATTCACCATACCAAAATTCCAAAGAATCAGTCCCATAATTTTTTTATTCTACTTTCTCAAAGTCTAACTTTTTTATTTTCAGAGTGTCACAAGGAAAACCACTGTCTGCATGAGCCTGACCTTTTTGGTGTAAACATGTCACAACACTTCAATATTTTCCCCCCAAGGGTTTACTGCTGTTCTACCTAGGGCTTGTCTGCTGTTTAATTCTTGACTGCTAGTTCTTTTTCTGTTGATAGTTGACCTAAAAGGTATTGATCTTCACTTCAGGATGCCCATTGTCAATTCTAAAGTTGGTTGTTGTATTGTTGTTAGTACAGTCTTTTTTATATTTAATATGAATCCTGTTCTTCCACTGTGGCTTTTATTACTAGAAAGTTATTGACTTTTATTGCAAACCATCTGCATATTCAGATGACAAATTAATGTCATCAGCATAGTTCAGATTACTTTGTTTCTTCCTCCAGTTTTAAAACCACACCTGTTTTCTTTCAATCCAAATTCCCTCAATATATACTCTGCATTGCTTTCATAGTAGGATTATAGTATCACACAAGTGTGATAGGCATAGTAATTTGATAAATAAATGAAATAAAAATAAAATAAAATAAATTCTTTCCACAAATGGATGCTAAACCCGGGACAACAAGACACTGGAAATTAATAAAGTTTTCATGGGTAATGACAGGCTAACATCTGGGACCTTGGTAGAACAAAATAATTAGAAGCAAACAAGCATGAACATTCTGAGATAATTTCACTATTGTTTATTTCATATGTTAACAACAGCCAGATGATGGACTTCACTTTATATTTACAACTTTCTTTTTCATAAATATACAGTTAAGCTCCTATAATGTAAAACAACTGGCAGAGCAACAACTGCGGGATACTTCTTTCATAGGTTTTTTTTTCCTAAGTTGGTATCATTCAATCTAAATTAACCCCAAATGGTTGGTATAGAGCAGGGATCTTCAAACTTGACAGCTTTAAGACTTCTGGACTTCAACTCCCAGAATTCCTCCTCCAGTCATGTTAGCTCAAGAATTCTGGAAGTTGAAGTCCACAAGTCTTAAGCTTGCCAAGTTTGAAGACCCTTGGTATAGGGTCTCCTGCTTGGGCAGAGAGGTTGGACTAGAAGACCTCCAAAGTCCCTTCCAACTCTGTTATTCTGTTATTCTTGGACCAGATGCATGGAAATGAGAAGTTATTTTAGAGGTCCACATTAAAAAAAATCAAAATACTTCCTCAGAGTCAGCTATGCAGCCCAGAGTTCAGAGCACAGCAGAACTACTATTGTCTTTTGCTAAGAATGATTATCACAAGCACTAAAGAGTGTTCAAAATCAGGCTGAATCAAAATTTAGGCTGGAGAAATGTTTCTAAGCCAATATTATTTGCCCCATTTCAAATTCAGTTCCAAAAGTACTGGCTGAGTGGAACATCCTTTCATCTTCTGCGCTCCTAATATATCAGGAGAACACTTCTGCCAGGCTTTGCTATTCAAGGACAATAGAGCTTGGCAAAGAAGGAAAGCAATTTAGGGTGGCCTACTTATCTGCCAATTCAAGGACAGGAGAAATGTCCATTAACACTGCCGAGAGAAAGAACTCAAACAGAGAGAAAGACATTTGCTGCTGTTGCTTTGCCAGTAAACAGACATTCCTCTCACATTTGACTCTTGCCCTCTCAGTCCACCCACAGATGCTATTTCTTGTATTAGTAGACAGAGCACAAGAAGGAGAAAGCAGTGGATAAAAATAAAACAAGGATGGGGAATCTGTGGCTCTTTAGATGCTACCAAACTACATCCCAAACAATCTTCACCACTGGCCATGTTGACCAGATCTATTGCATATAAGAGACCAGGTTCCCCACCCTTGTTGTAATTTATTTTAAAATATCTAACTAGCTAATATCATTTTGACTGTACAGTCAACTTTCTGAAACTTGGTGCTTTCTGGATGGCCTAGAAAAACTCATGTAGGTGGATAATTCTGGGAATAACATTTGCAGTGCAGGTTGAAGTGTCAAAATGGTAAAAGGTTGATGTAGAGACTCTGAAACTAGTGCAGAAAAGAGCAACAAAGAAGATTAGATGATTAATGTATGAGGAATGATTGTGCAGGAATTGGGCTTGTCTAGTCTAGTAAAAAGAAGGACTAGGGATGACATGATAGTAGTGTTCCGATATTTGAGGGACTGCCACAAAAAAGAGGGAGTCAGTCTATTTTACAAAGCCCTAGAAGGCAAGTCAAGAAACAATGAATAGAAATCAATCAAGGAGAGAAGCAACCTGGAACAAAAGAGAAATTTTCTAAGTGAGAACAATTAACCAGTGGAATGGTTTGTCTTCAGAAGTTGTGTGTCTCCATCACTGGAGGTTTTAAAGAAGAAATTGGCCAATGACTTGTCTGGAATGGTATAGAGTCTCCAGTTTGAGTAGTGGGATGGACTAGAACACCTCCAAAGTCCCTTCCTATTCTGTTATTCTGAAGGATGTTCTAGGCTTTTCCAGGATGCATGCTCTATTATGCAGACCTTATCAATAGTCATATTAATACTGTCTCTACATTTGCTTTGAAAAAAAAAATCAGTGATGATATTTGACTTGGAATTTGAAGCTCCCTGAGAAGATTGAAATATTAATAGCTGAGGGAGAGATGGACCTCAACTGTAACAACTGCAGATGGTTCAGCTAATGAAAAGCTTCCCTAGAAACACTAATTAAGGTAATACTTCCTGTCCTTTTTGAAATAAAGTCATTTATTCACAGTTTCCATCTCTTTCATTTTCATATCATAAAACTGAAAAACATGTATTTAAAAAAGAGAGAGATGGGGCTCCTTTTGTCTAATTTTGATGAAGACGGAGAAAAAAGCAGTAAAATTAAATTCAGTACTAAAAGGGTCAACAAAATGGAGGTGGGAAATGATACCCTCACATAAGGCAGTCCTTGACTTATAACCATTTATCTAGAAATAATTCAAATAATTCACTGAAAAAGTGACTTAAAACTAGCACAGGGCATCCTTGACTTACAACAGTTTGCTTTGTGACCATTCAAAGTTACAACGGCACTGAAAAAAGTGATTTATGACCACCATTTTTCAGACTTGAAAAATGACCAATACAGCATCCTCATGGTCTGTGATTTACATTTGGATGCTTGACCACTGACTCATATTTATGACAATTGCAGTACCCCAGGGTCATGTGATCATCTTTTGCAACCTTCTGACAAGTAAAGTCAATGGGGAATCCAGATTCACTTAACAGCCAGGTTATTAATTTAACAGCTACAGGGATTCACTTAACAAAATATGGCAAGAAAAATGGAGCAAACTCACTTTACTGATTTCTCACTTTTAGCAACATAAATTTTGAGCTCAATTGTGGTTGTAAGTGGAGGACTACCTGTAGTCACATTTACAACTGTAGCTACATTCCCACAGTCACAAGGTCAAAATTCAGGCCCTTGGCATGTATTTACAATGGTTGCAGCATTCCAAGGTCATATGTTCTCCACAGCCAGCCTCTGACAAGCCACGTCAATGGGGGAAGTGGGTTCATTGAATGACTGAATGGTTCACTTAATAACTGCTGTGATTTACTTAAACAACTGTGGCAAAAAAGATTGTAAAATTGGGAGTGATTCACTTAAAAACTGCTTTGCTTAACAATAGAAATACTGGCCCCAATTGTGTCTGTAAATTAAGGACTAGATATATGTGCAGCCGTGATGAAAGAGCACAAGGATCTCAGTTCACATAGTTCTATAACTAGAAGACTTGTAGTGTTTAAATCAATTTTTTATTTATTTATTTATTTATTTGATTTGTCAATCGCTTACAAGATAATAGGTATAAGTATAAATATGAGTAAGAATACAGGAAATAGGTACGAATAAAGGGGGACAATAGGATAGAGAGGGTAGGCACGATGGTGCACTTATGCACACCCCTTACAGACTTCTTAGGAATGGGATGAGGTCAATAATGGATTGAGGTTAAAGGAGTGGGGGTTTGAGGATGTAACAATAGAGTCAGGTAGTACATTCCAGGCATTGATCACTCTGTTGCTGAAGTTGGACTTTCTGCAATCAAGTTTGGAGTGGTGAATATTGAGTTTGTATCTATTGTGTGCTCTTGTATTGTTGCGGTTGAAGCTGAAGTAGTCATTGACTAGTAGGACATTGTAGCAGATAATTTTGTGTACTACACTGAAGTCCAACCGTAAGCGGCATAATTCAAGATCGTCCAAGCCCCAAATCTCAAGCCTGGTGATATAGGGTATTCTGTTGCGAGCAGAAGAGTGTAGCACTCTTCTTGTGAAATACTCCTGGTCTTGCTTGATTGTATTTATGTTCGATATGCAGTGAGGATTTCAGACTGATGAGCTGTATTTGAGTATTGGTCTGGCAAAGGTTTTGTATGCTCTAGTTAGTAATTCAACATGAAGCTTCGTAAAATTAGATTTACAACTCTTAATGCCTTTTTGGCAATGCTGTTACAGTGAGCTCTGGCACTTAGGTCATTTGATATGAGAACTCAATTATTATTATTCAAATGAATTATTCAAATGAAGGCCCAACTATTAGGCAAAGGGTCCAACTGTTCAGAGGACTCCCAATTCAATATTAGATTCAAGAAAACAGGTTCCATTTTGTTTTATGACATGCTAAAAAAACCTCTCACACTTAGAATAATACAGCTTTTGTTATTTTTCCTCTGCATGGCTTTTTCCTGTAAATAGTGTCATCCACAGAACAGCAAAGTCATGATCAACTAATTCCTAAAGGGGATTTGGTCTTTGTCAATTTCAACAAATGTGCTCCCAGCAAATATTGGACTATTACACAACTGGAAAATGCCTTTCTGCATACAGGAGGGAAAACACAATTCTGCTTTGGAGGCAAAAATGCCAACACTCTAATTAATATAAAACCATAAACCATAAATCTCCATGTTTTCTCCTGCTTTGTTCAGCAGCAAAAGGTCAGCTAATTTATGAATTTACAGAATGTTTGAACTTCTCCCAAATACAAGATTTTAGTACCTATTTTTTAGAACCTAAAAATCTGCTGAAACAGTCAGGATCTAGGAAGACTAAAGGAAATGCTAGTGTCAGTTAAAACGTTTAAAAAAATCAATTCAGCAATAGCAATGCATACTTTCATTACTCACAGCATCAATTATCCACTTTTTCTGTTAGGGTTTTTTTTTTAAAAATAATAATTAGAGAACAATGCACAGATTTTGTCAATATAATAAAATGATTATAGCATTTTATAGAGGATAGCTTAAATTGTGTATGTGACTTGATCCAAAGAGAGAAAGAATATTTTGGCCCTAATCCAGTTCAGTGTTAGACAGGAAGAAATGGCATTGATCATATGTAATCAATTTCTTTGGTTAAAAATGAAGACATTTCCAGTAAAAAACGATCAATGTGTTGATTGGAAGACAGATTGAGAAAAGAAAGGTTCTCAACCTGTATATTTCAGGGCATAATAGGGATTGAAAGGGTGCTATGTTTCCTTTCCTCATCCAGAGCAGCTATGAGAAAAAAAATATCGGTTGGATTGGGCGGGGGTGAGATGGGGGGTGGTAGACTAGAAGACCTCAAAGATCCCTTTCAAATCTAAGATCAATAAAAGAAATGGGTGGGGCTAAGCTACAGCTTTTTCTTTATGAATAAAATAGCTACAATACAAAAATGTATTTTTTTGCTAAACCCCTAACTGTCATGTTGTCAGCTCTGGAAGCCATATTAGAACCAGAAGCTTCCACGCTGCCACATTCTTGTGCCTGGGAAAGGGGGGGGGGAGAGAATTTTAGAGTGTTGGTAGTTAGACATAACAGCATTCTTCTTTTCAGTCAAGGTTGTTATTCCTGTACCTGGAGGAGAAGTGGTTGAAGGGATGTCCCAAGTTGGGATGGTTGGTGATTGGACCATGTGATGGACTGATGGGTGCAGGGGTTGGGTTTTGAATTTTGAATTACTAAGGGAAAACCCGGAACTTTCCAATTCGGGTTTTCCCAGATGTGCCAGTATACCTATTCTAATAAAAAGAAACTTTGAGAAAATGCTGTCTCTGAGTTTTTAATTGGAGTTGGATTTTTCTGGAACCTGACAATATTCTCAAATGGTAATAGTCCATTTAACCATATCGTTCTGCTTGTTTGTATAGCTCAAGCTGGAGAAAAAGCAAAATAAAGACAATGGACATTTATTTGCCCCATTGTAGAATATATATATGCTACTGAGCTTTAGACAGCTATTTCTTCTAATAGCTAATCTCTGCTATTTTTGTATTTCTCATATGCTCTTAATTTTTTATTTTTATTTTTTGCAAAATTCACCATAGGTATCGGTTTAGGCTCCTAAGAAACAAGGAGCCAGGACTGAGTTCAAAAGTACGCTGAATTTATTTTATGCTACCTATGTTACCTACCTAGCCGTATTAGAATGTAGTACTGCAGGCTACATCTGCTGCCAGCAGTTCGATTCTCACCAGCTCAAGGCTGACTCAGCCTTCCATCCTTCCAAGGTCGATAAAACGAGGACCCGGATTGTTGGGGGCAATATGCTGACTTTGTAGACCGCTTAGAGAGGGCTGTAAAAGCGGTATATAAGTAAGTGCTATTGCTACACAAAAGAGTCTGATCTACTAACAGTCAAGGCAAATTGGAGTTAGATAAGAGTCAGTGGAATTCACTGGGGGTTGAACTTAGGTCTCTTGTGGGAATGTAGCGACTCCAAAATGATGGCACAATTGACACCACCTTTGGGTTCAGCCTGGTCATCTAGAAGAGCCCTCTTTTTTATACAGCAGAAAAATATTTTGCACCAGCTCTATGTCTCATTGCCCTATTTTTATTTTTATAGGGGGGGGGGGAAGCAAGAAAGTTATGACACATGTTATCTCAAAACTGAAAACAAAACCAAATATTCATTACATGGCTCCTATCAAAATGTGCTATCAAGTGAAACCCATAAATATAGTCTCCCTGGCTAAAATAGAAAGCTAGAAGAATTGGTTTGCTTTTTCTTTCTTTCTTTCTTTTTCTTTTTTGCTTTGCTTGTCAAAAGAATATAGGCAGCCAGAAATATCTTATTTTGTGGGCTCAGAAACAAATTTAATGACAGTGAATAACACCTCTGGAATCATTTTTCATAATGAAAGATTGTTATCTGGACGAATATGAAAAATTTATTCAAAAGCACAGACCAGCTCAGTCCTAAAATTTCAAGTCAATAGCAGTGTTTCCTAAAGTGTTTTTCCTTCATTACCTACCCCAAACCACTCATCATAAAGTCTCATCAAACTGCAAGGACCAGTTGTAAGGTCCTTCCTTCAGCCCCTTCATAACTTGAATGGTCACTGAACAAACTGTCATAACTTGAGAATTACTGTATTATAAAAACAATATTACTGAATGATCTTTATGAACAAATTACTGTTGGAAATTGTATTGACTTTTGTTTAATTAGGAATACTTCAGGATATTTTTGAATATATTTTAATACACATAGAAATCTACAGAAACCCATTTAAATGCCCCCTTTTGTGATTGTTAATGGATTTGTGGGTCATTACCCAAAGAAAAAGTACATTTACCCAATTTAGGGTAATTTTATCCGGGTTTGGGAAGCACTGCTCTACAGCAACAGCCACAACATTTGGGACACCCACAAAAATGCAACCATAGTAGATGTGTTGCATGTATACTTTGATCATTCTTTCACTTGGTACATCATTCATAGGCCAGACTAAATAAATAGCATCATAAACATGTGTATCGTAAATAGACTAGAAGACGCTTTCTACTGGAATGCGACACCCATTTAATTGTGAAAGAAAATGTACTTCTGAGAATTGCAAAAGACACAAACTAAGTTATTTCTGTGTAATTCAAATCTGAAAAAACATCTACCTACAATCTGGGAGTAGGAAAGCAAGGGAAATGGAATACAGCTATCTTCATAAAATGTAAATGAAATCATATTAAGCTTTTCTTCTGGCTCTACCCATTATTTGTACAATGCAGCCCTTAAAAGCTAAAAATAGCACTTTGTTTCGAAGAAGTTGGGTATCTCTGATTACATTACATTACTCTATGAAGATTCTCAGTCATCCAGGTCATGGTTGTCCCAAAGATGCTTTTGTCAAAAAGGCAACTGGAATTTGTTTTTCCCTGAAGACATTTCGCTTCTCATCCAAGAAGCTTCTTCAGTTTTGGCTGAATGATGGAGGATGGAAGAATTTATATTCCTTACAGTCATCTGGTCATTAGCACTCTTTCTGAGAGTTGTAGAGGCCACTTGGAGGTTTATCTGTGTTTCAATAACTCTCAGAAAGAGTGCTAATAACTAGATGACTTGCATGGAATATAAATCTTTCTATCCTCTAGCTTTCAGCCAGAACTGAATAAGCTTCTTGGGTAAGAAGCAAAATATCTTCTAGGAAGATATTCCAGTTGCCTTTTCACAAAAGCATCTTTGGGATATTACATTACATTATAGCAATAGAACTTAAGACTTATATACCGCTTTATAGTGCTTTACAGCCCTCTCTAAGCAGTTTACCTATTGCCCCCAACAATCTGAGTCCTCATTTTACCCATGTTGGAAGGATGGAAGGTTAAGTCAACCTTGGGCCTGGTGAGATTCGATCTGCCAAATTGCAGGCAGTTGGCTGCAGCAGAAGTAGCTTGCAGTACCGCACTCTAACCATTGCGCCATTTGCCTATATACTATTAAAACACTCACTGTCACAACCTTTAACTAGTACATCATACGGCAACAATTTTTGAATCATGGCATCAGAAATGGGCTAACTTACAGAATGCATCCAAAAATCAAGATCCATAACTCAATGACATTTGGGGGAAATGTGGGTGCTTCAGTGTTACTGGCTGCAGTTATGCTGCTGCTACAGTCACGTGATCTTCATTTTTAATGATCCATGACAATTTCCCAGCTAATCTCATAATCCCTTACTCTGCCCCAAGCAGCAGCAACCATTTATCTTATATTAAAGACTATATATCAAGGATGATTTATTACTTAGAAAAAACAGAACATTGTGCCTTCAATATCAAAGAGTAGATAGATAAGGGATAGCTGCACAAAGCTGCTATTATTTAGCATAATCTAGCTTTTTCATGGGAAACAACACCATCAGATGGATAGATAGATAGATAGATAGATAGATAGATAGATAGATAGATAGATAGATAGATAGATAGATGATAGACAGATGACAGACAGATAAGAACATTAAAATATAATAAAAAGCTTCACTGTAACTGAGATCCACTATAATTACATACTTGCATAACTTTTTCTCTTGCTTCTATAGTTAATTCCAACATTAGCTCAGTTTTGATGTTACAAGAAAGTTCAATTTACACTGTAGCCTAACTGAAACAAGCTTCTTTCCATTCACTTTCCCATTCTTCTTGGCCTGGCAACAAGGAGATTACAATTTCACTTTAATACTTGATTAACTACACCTGAGCACCACAGCTAAGCCTTAGACTGAGATTAATCCTAAAAATGGTTTATTGTTAAGTCTCATAATCCATAAGGTAGGTCGACTTGTTTCAGTCAAATAATAAGTTGAAGTTCATATCCATCACAATGGAAAAGAGTTTACTGCCAATGCCCCAAATATCATACTAAGCTATGCGCATAACCCTAAGTCAAAAACCCAAGCAAGGCACTATGCAACAATGGAAGAGATCAAGGAAAGACTTAGTTTCTGCATCAAAAAAGCTAAACAGTTGTCCTCTTAGATCTCTGTTGGATTGGTTCTTTCTCTTTCACACTCTCTCTCAAAGCTAGTGCAGCATAGAGATTAAATGCTGGGTGAGGGTTCTGGTATTTCCTTACCCTTGAAAACCAGATGGGTGATTTTGGTCAGTCATTCTCTACTGTAGACTGGGAAGTTGAAAAACTTTTGAAATTGGGCCAGTGTAATGGATTGCATGTACTGCATGTGAATGCATGCACGTACAAACACACACATGCCAGTTTAGTATACTAGTTAAAGGCACTTGGATACAAATCAGGAGACTGACTTCTTGTCCCACCTTAGGCATGTAGCCAGCTGGGAAACCACTTCTGAAATCTTGCCAGAGAAACTGCAGAGACTTGTCTAGGCAGTCACCAGATTGACTTGAAAGCAGCAAAATTATATATACCGTAGCTATATTTCAACTGTTATTGTATAATGCTTGAAGCAGCCCAGAAACCTACTTGAGAAGATTTCCAAGATTGAAGAGGACTCTATTGTGCTGTGGGTTCAGCTGGAGAGCTTTACTGTAGTATTCTTTTGCTTGTGCTATGTCTTTGGTCAATGTCCCAAGGTTGTTGAGGGCACTTGCATGACGTGGATACAACCTGTTGAAGAAAGAAAGAAAGAAAGAAAGAAAGAAAGAAAGAAAGAAAGAAAGAAAGAAAGAAAGAAAGAAAGAAAAAGAAAGAAAGAGAAGGAAAGAAAGAGAAGGAAAGAAAGATTACAGAATTATATTTTATTGAATGCTGAACTGTTATAGCATTCCCACAGTCATGAGAAGCCAGGCGAGGAGATGGTGCCTCGATGTGAGTGATATTGAGTTGGCCACACCCAGCCAATAACATGACCACCAAGCCATGTCCACCCAGTCACATGACCACCAAACCACGCCTACCACCTAAGCCATGCCCACAGAACTGGTTGTTCAAAAAATTGAATCCCACCCCAGTTCAGACCTTGCCTGTTCCCAACAGATGGTTTATATGCTTCTGGGTCAAGGAGATGTAATACCTCCACCTCTTTGTATTTTGGGCCCTACCTTTCTAGCTAACAAACCTAGAATCAGACAATGAATTTTCTCGTGGCCTCTTCTTTGTCCATGATTTGTCCAGTATTTTTTAAAAATAAATAGCAAGAGAATTCTAGAAGTTAGCTGTGGTGATCCACTGTGATCCACCCCTCTACTTACAACAGAATACCCCCGTGATGGCAAACCTATGGCACACATGCCATGGGTGGCAGGCAGAGCCATTTGTGCCGGCACGCGAGCTGCAACCAAACTTATCTCACTGCACATAAATGCGCCTACCAGCTGATTTTCGCCCTCCCAAAGGCTTGAGGAAGGCTTCTGCAGGCTTTGCAGTCCGAAAACTAACCCCATTTCATCACTTCCTTTTTTTCTGAAAATACTGGAAGTGATGAAATGGGGCTAGTTTTCAGCCTGCAAAGCCTGCAGAAGCCTTCCTCAAGTCTCTGGGAGAGCTCAAACCAGCCAAAAAGACTTGAAATTTTAGGCTTAGAAAACTTAAAACTATGCCACCTTTGGTCTGACCTAAGCGTAGTACATAAAATTATCCATTACAATGTCCTACCCGTCAATGACTACTTCAGCTTCAACCTCAACAATACACAAGCACGCAACAGATACAAACTCAGGGTAAACCACACTATTTGGTGATTGCAGGAAATACGACTTCAGCAACAGAGTGGTAAATGCCTGGAATACTCAGCCTGACTCGGTGGTTTCTTCCACTAACCCCAAACACTTTAACTTCAGCCTATTTACTGTTGACCTTATCCCATTCTTAAGAGGTCTGTAAGGGCTGTGCATAAGTGCACCAATGTACCTACTGCCCCTGTCTTAATGTTCCTTTTTATTCAAATCTATTTCATGTATTAATAATCATGTTTTTACTTATATATGTTATCAAATGCATGCTTGACAAAAAAAAATCAGTGACTGCTCCATGTTCTCAGTCTTGGACAACAAAGGAGAGAACCATAATTTTAACATCTCACTTTGCAAAAATGCTACATTTATAGAGTCCACTCTGGGTGAAAAGTTGGAGTCCCATTGCACCAGGTTACATTATGCTGAATGATAATTTTCAGCCTCTGAGCATTGCAATTCTATGAACAATGTTCAGTGTTTCTCAATCTTGGCAGTTCGAAGATGTGTAGACATCAACTCCCAGAATTTGTCAGCCAGCTATATGTTGGCTGGGGAATTCTAGGAGTTGAAGTTCACATATCTTCAAGCTGCCAAGGTTGAGAAACTCTGATCTAGGATCTTCATAGACAGGAGGGTGGGGGGAATCATTGAAGTATCTGTGAAAAGGAAGACAGCCTATCACTTGATACTAAAAATATTACTGGGTTTCATATAAAGCTGGGTTTCATACAAAGACACATGCTGCCAAGAGAGACCAGCATTTTTTCTGGCTTCCCATCATGTTATTCTCCCCCGCTTCCCCAATGTATATGTAAATAGTATTTTTGTAAAAAATACTATACTCTCAAAGATGCTCAGAGATTATTTTACAAAAGAATTGCCACTGGAAAGAAAAGTCAAGTACAAGAAAACCAGTTTGCATTATGTTAAAAGCATGCATTTTTTCCTCCTGCTTAATTTTGCAAATATCAGGAGAGATGTGAACAATGTATTGTCGGAGTGCAATTTAATGAAATTTCAATGAATTCACTGCATGTTTTACATACAAATAAATTCATACATAAACAATCATAAGGAAGCTTGATTTCCCACCATAGCTGCCTGGGTATTACTTTTAAAAATATGAGGAGGCAGAGTGTATGAAATGCTATGTTCTGTAATAACTCTACCAAAACTCATCATTTTCCTTTCTGACACCTCTCATGGGGCCAGTCAACAAGAAAAAAGATTTTCTCCTATTCATTCTACAATCAGTACCTTATAGTAGTCCTATATCCTATCACACAGTTTCTTAATCTTGGCAGCTTGAAGATGTGCGGGGTTCAACTCCCAGAATTCCCCAGCCAGGCATGCTGGCTGGGGAATTCTGGGAGTTGAAGTCCACACATCTTCAAATTGCCAAGATTAATAAACACTTGTCCTATCAAATCAGCAAAGTACAAACAGAACTGCAGAAATGGGACAAAGTGAAGGTCCATTTCAATGTATATCCATTTATGGGATATATATGGCCAAAAAGATCGTTTAAAATAGCTGGACATTTGCAACAGTGAGAAAATGGGGGTCTTGTGCAGATAAAGAACCAAGACAAGGAAAAAATCCAAATGAATCCAAGCTGAGTTGTGGTTGGTAATTTAATTATTTGGTGCAGCTTGATTCTGCTTGGAAATTGCAATTCTGACCTGTTCCCACTGAAAGATTCTTAAATGAGTATAGTTGAAGACTATGTGTAAAAATCAAGTGCTGCGCTAGAGTATTTTTATATTTCAACATGATGCAATGGCATTTTCACATCAAGCAAAATTAAAGTAAGTATATTACGTTAGGTTCAGCCAACATATCAAGCCATAGTTTGTAGAAGGTAGAAAAGAGTTGGAAAGGATCTTGGAGGTCTTTTCGTCCACTCCCCTGCTCAAGCAGGAGAATCTATACTATTTCAGATAAGTGACTGTCTAGTCGGCAACCCATGGCTCTGGAGCCGCATGTGGCTCTTTCACCCTTCTGCTGAGGTTCCCTGTAGCTCAAAATATGCATGACAACCACCAAAATATGCATCACAACCACCAAATATGCGACAGCCACCAGCAGGTGATTTATTCAGTTTTTTTGACCCGGTAGACCAACAATGGATAAATCCAAGAAAAGAAAAGTTTCCTAATGTTTAATGATACGTGGGCAGATTCATTTGCTTTTACTAATGACGAGACTGGTTGAGCAGTATGCTTAATATGTGGTGAGAAATTAGATATATGCAGTGCTATCTTCATTTTAGATGTCAAAGTGGTTTTGTGGCACCAGGTGTTTTCTTTTCTGTGGGAAACGGGCAGTGGTGGGATTCCAAATTTTTTTTACTACCGGTACTGTGGGCGTGGCTTGGTGAGCGTGGCATGGCTTGGTAGGCATAGCTTAGTGGGCATGGCAGGGGAAGGATACTGTAAAATCTCCATTCCCACCCCACTCCATGGGGAAGGTTACTGAAAAATCCCATTCCCTCCCCACCCCACTAACCTGCTTTCCAGCTCCATTCTCCTGTGTTGGGCAACAAAAGAAGACCCGGCCAAACAGCTGGGACTCAGGAGGCAGAGAATAGATGGGGGCAGGGCCAGTCAGAGGTGGTATTTGCTGATTCTCCAAACTGCTCAAAATTTCTGCTTCCGGTTCTCCAGAACTGGTCAGAACCTGCTGAATACCACCTCTGGAAATGGGTCCAGATGGCTCTTTGAATGTTTAAGGTTGTCGACCCTCAGTCTAGTTTCTTCTTAAAAACCTCCAGTGATGGAGCGCTCACAATTTCTGAAGACAAGCTATTCCACTGGTTGATTGTCTTCATGGTTTATTAAATAAATTGTAATCAAACGAGGCAAAACATTAGATCAATGGTGGCAAAAGTTTTTCGGCTCCCGTGCCAATAATTGCGTGCACACTCGTACGCTCATGCTCGTGTGCCTGCACCCAGAAAGCAATGTGTGCTGGCCCCCTCACACCGCTGCACATATGATTCCCACAGTGTGCTATGCAGCTGTGCATGCAATCCCCTTGCCACGCACTGTATGTCTGCGCATGCGTGCATGATACCCTGCTGCACGCCATGCATCTCTGCACCTGTGTGCACAATTCCCCTACTATGCACCATGCATCTGTATCTGCATGCGCAATCACCCTCATGCGCCATGTGTCTCTGCACATGCATGCACAATCACCCCCGCACACCATCCATCTGCGCATGCATGCACGATCCCTTCACATTCTGTGCATCTCTGTGCATTCACACATGTCTCCTGCGCACCCACGCATCCCTGCGCATGCATGCCAGATACCTGACAATCAGCCGTCAGGGGGTGGCGATGGGCGTATATGCACAGTGGGGCTCTTCCAGGTGAGCACTTGCATGCCGGGGGAAATGGCTCTGTGTGCCACTTCCGGCATGTGTGCCATAGGTTCGCCATCATTAGACCATTTACATGCTGCAGTTAGACCATTTACATGCTGTAATGGCTGGGGTTTCACTGTTCATAAGCCTGAAGTAAGTAAATTATAACATGGTTGAGTACAATCAACAAACCCTAGCTATGTGTGTCAGGATTTGTGTCAAACATCAGGTGAATACATTTAGCTTCCTCTGTTCCATGAAACAGTCACCTGTGATTGTAGGCTATGAAAGATAAATACTACAATGTGTAAATATATGCACAGAAAGAAAGAAACAAGTAAAAAAAGTATGGGGAATGTTTGTGTGATAATCCATTTATCTCAAGAATCTCCCAACCCAAAGAGAAGGCCTCCCCGATGGAGCTCATTAAATGGTTTAGGTCAAAAGCTCATGAAATTGCTTACCTCCTAGAATGTTTTCTTTGTTTCTGTATCTATTTAAGAATATGCAGCTCTTTTGCTCATTTCTGGATTGATTGTTGGCTACAAATGTTCCTGACGCAGCATTTTAGTGCCTGCAGCCAAACTCCAGGGAGATTTGGCTCTTTACTGTGGATAAGCTACACAGGAAGAGTGTAAATGGCTGATAACTTGAGCCAGATCTGACTAAATTCTGTCATTTATTCCAGAACTGAAAACACACAGAATGTTGGTATGTTTGCATCAATATACTGTAGGTATGTAAGAGAGATGAAATTCCATAATCTCCTGTGATTTCTTTTCTACCTCTTCTGGAGGTAGAAGAGATACATTATCCACTGCTTCAATTGTTTGGAACAAGACTGCCTATTGGAGCAAGAAAAATATATGGAAATTGCATCTGCAAAACCATATATCAACATTTGCATTAAAATATTCTTTCTTACATTTTAACAGGCTCAACCCAAACATCTTTACTCAGAATCTTCACTGTGTTTAGTAGAGTGGTATTTTAAGGTTGCAATTTTAGACCTCATAATGATAAAGAACCATAGATTCATTGCGTTCCAAGTGAAAAGAAAGTATTTTATTTGTCTAGCTGCCCATTTCACAAGCAGGTCTGGGCAGCATACGACAAAACTAAAACAATAAATATTTAAAATCATTACCATTGACAAATAACAAAGCATTAAAAAGCTATAAAAGAACAATGGAAACCACCCATAAAGAATTCTGGGCTGCTTTGCAATGCCATTCGAAGCTTGAACTATTAAAAGCAAACTTCATTGAAACCAACAAGGTACATTTATTCTTTTGACTTATCTGGGCTTCATCATGGTTACTGCTCAGTGGACCATTTATTTAACAATATTAGCTAACCCATTCAAATTGTAAATTTGTAAAGACAACTTAAAATTTGAATATGTTAGGATAGTTGGATAGTGCACTTCGTTTTCTGATCTCAGGTTGCCTTTAAGCATGTTTACTATTTTTTAATAACCAAAAATTAGCAAGATTATGGTGTGCATTGAAAACAGATTCTCTGTACTGAAGTTCCCAAGACAACATTATCCTCCACAGCTACAATTAAACTCAGGAGGAAAGTTTCACTGGATCAGTGGAACTTCTTCATTCAAGAGTACAGATAACATAATAAGGAGCATGTCCATCATGTTCATAAGTTGTGACAGTTGTAAAAGGGGTCACTCGTGTGACTGACCTGCGTTTACAACCATTTTTGAGGTTGTTAAGCAAACTAATGGTTTGCTAGGGGGCATTTTTGCTAAAAACCAGAAGTAACTTTTGACAGTTTGGGGCAAAAATATCAAAAATGTGATCATATGATGCAGGACACTGCAAATGGCCATAAATGAAGCCCAGCTGCTGAATGCCCAAAGAACAGTCACATGATCATGGGGGGGGAGGCAGCCATCAGAACTTTGAATCCAGTCCTAAGTACCCCTAGTGAGATCCATCATAATTTCAAGCAGTCACTAACTGATCAGCCATAAGTTGAGGTCTACTTGTACTGGTTTCAGACTACTTTTTGTATAAAGGCCATAGTACACAGAAGAGGGTTTTTTTTTTTAATCCTCCTTATATTTATCACACTTCTAAGAAAAAAACAACTCAACCGCATTAGAAATAAAAATATAGTTCACTTCCCAACTCTTTGTAGCTGAAGAACCAGAATACATGGGCAATGCCATACATTACATCCATATCTCATTTTTTTTTATAATAAAGTTTTATTTGGGTTTTCACACATACAAAATACAAGTAAAACATCTTTTCTGAAAATAGCATGGTCCCGGGTTGAACTTCTGTATACAGACACAAAACTCAATTTCATGCTCCTTTTTGTATTCTATTCCATATCTTATACTATTTTACATTTTTTATATAGTTTTTCCCCTCTTTTAAATTTTTCCTGCAATTTTATTTGATTATCTCATCTCAATTGCAAATAATTATATTTATACTATTTGTCTGTTCTGTGTTCAATTAATATATATCTTTCTCATTAAACACAATTTTCTCCTGATAGTATAATTCGGAGTATGACAGCCTTTTATATCTTTTAATTACATCCATTCAACTCTATTTACATACTTCAATATATATACCTTAAAGGTTATGACCTACAATATAGAGAACATAAATCACTAACTTCACCAACAGGATATTCTGTTTGATGGGCCCAAAGTAAAGTTCTCTCTTTTTGTAGATTAAAGATTGTAAATATCTGTATCTACGTAACCATCGGCATTCAATCCATTCACGTCTATCATTAATAATCATTAAATCTTAACATCTTACAACAGCTTCTTTTCATTAAATATCATAGCTTTCCTTAAAAATTCATATAATTTTCATAATGTAATTTTTCCCGTATTTCTCTCACATATGTTTTATAAATCATAATATACCTTTTGATTACAATTTATTTATTGACAAGCATCTCCACTGAAATTTACGATAGCTACTTATCCAGACATTTTAAATCATATATCTGTTTCATATTTTCTAAATATTATTTCTGCTTCTAATATAACCGATACTATCTATGTACCTTTTGCAGAATCCCTTTTTTCCATATGAAGTTTCGACCGCATCATCTCTACAATAGGCCCTGTTGCTCTTATTTGCTTGCGTTTATAGACTTGCTTATATATGGTCGCTTTCTGATCTCCGCTCTGCAATCTTTCCCGCCCATTTCTTAGAGCCATCCTTGTCTCATAGTCTAATGTTCGGTCTCGTGGCATTCCCTTTCTGTTGCTTTGCTGATTTTATACCTTATTTTTCAGCTCTAATTTTTTGGGGGGGAGTTGCATTTCCAATTTAAACTTTCCATTATCTTTCCCCCTTTTCTTTTTTGCGCCATCTAAGATTACTTGTTCATTAAAGATGGCTTCTTCTTTGTCCCAATCTTCTTGTTCTGCAGGCATTTCTGTGTTTCTCATAATTCTAAATCTCATTTCTAAAAACTGAAATATGAAGCCAAAAGAACCTCTCCTTCTTCGTGCCATCTTCTTTGTGTACTTTTAAAGTTCCATTTTCAGTTCTTCTAAAAGTGGAGCTTTTAAACAGTTTTAAACAACCACCCGATTTGATTTTAGTCATTCAAAAACAACCAAGAATCCAGAAATCATCAAGTCCAGAGTTTATCTTCTTTATTTTCTTTTTCGACTTCTCTCTTCCTGGGTTTTTGTTGCAATATTTCAGTTAGAATGTATCTTTTGGAAAGAGCTTTGTTGAGATTTTGCTTGGTAAATTCTTTTTTAATTCCAGGCAGTCTCCTCCCTTCCAGATCCTACCCTTTATTCTTTGTTCTCCTTTCCTGTTTTAAAAGCTTTTAATTATCCAGAAATCTTTATTATCCCTTTGACTTTTTATTTTCAGCATCTAAATGCCTATTGATATCAAAGTGAATTTTTTTTCCAATTTCTTGCTTAAGTCTCTTAGCTGTCAGTATAGAAAAAGGAGAACACAACAAATCTTTTCCTTTTTCTCTTTCCTTGGCAGCTTAAAAATCTTCTTAGGGAACAAATGTTATTGTTTTTTAACAGTTTCAATTCCAGAGTACCTTATTTGTTGCTTTTGCTGTTTGACCAGTCAACCAAAATTTTCTCTTTCTTATCTTCCTCCGCATTCTTTTCCGGTCGGTTCTTTCTTTGTGGTGGCTTTTCTGACACTGCTGCAACTGCCTTCAGGAAAGGGAGTAATGGCCAGCAAGGGAGGAGAGATGTGGCTCTCCTCAACCCTGCTGGCAGTCTCCCCCCTCTTCACCACCTCTACGGGGTGGCTTAGCCCCGAAACCAACCGACTCGGGTCACTCCAGCGGCAAGCACGGATCAAAGTCTCGCAGAGACGAGGTTTCTGTCTGTCGCTGAAGAAGCTCAAACCGGAAGTCTGCACCCACATCTTATTGAAACATGAATAAACTACAATGGCTCCTTTTGCACCATATGCAATGCCAGCAAACTCCATTATGGCTTGGAACAATGCTATGCACCCAATATTTTAGCCTCTTTAGCCAGGCACAATCCACATGGAATGATAGCAGCACAAGGCATCTCATAAGACCCTTGACATCCTCACCAAAATAATCCAATTGCATCCATTTTGGATTACCTCATTAGTGCAATTACCACAATGATACCACTGTGGCTTGTACCTATCAATGGAGAGATTTCTTTGCATCACCTGTAAAAAAAATACTACCCTGAAAAAGCCAACAATGATAAAAGTAGGACTTAATGGTAGACATTTCTGCATGCAAAGCATGTGTGTTTGGTCTATCTCCAGCCCTGAAGATTGACCACGAAAGCAAAACCAAGAGCAACCAGAGACTGAAGAAACAGACTCTGCAATGGCAAACAACAGAAAGCAAAATAAATTTGGCTGACTCGGAACTCTGACCTTCAAAGAGAAAAAAGAGAGTACATATGTACATTTTAATAAGACTGACTTTAATAGGCCATTAAACAGAATACCGGAAACTAAATATCCCAATATTCCTGCTGTAACTTCTATATATTAATATACCCATGTAGCAATAATAAGCAGTCCTTTATTTCCTGCAAGATTAACATTCTTTGATATTCCTTCCAGCTCGATGTCTTGTGGAAAGCGCAATTCTGCTCTAATGGCAAATATTTTAAAATTAAACCTCTGGGGATAAACTTCGGCTCTCCACAATCACCAGTCTCTTGCAACATCAAGGATCTTACTTTTACTTTTTTTTCCCTAAAAAACACTTCTGCCAAGCAGCATGACTTTTTTCTCCCCCACCCCAACATGCGCTTCCAAAGACCTCTGTTGTAGCAATTTATCTTTATTGCTTTGCTGCAAGTATGCTTAAAGGTTTTTAAACATTATCACCATTCCAGAATATCAATTGCTCGTGAACTCTGCTTTAGATACCGCTCAGTTTGCATTCCCCCAAAAGAATGACCCTTTCAAGCTAAGGTTAATGTCCTCCATCTGTGCTTGGCACGAAGAAAAGAATTTCTGCCCAGATAAATACAGAAGTTTATTTTATTTTGCTTATGACTGCCTCCCCTTTGGCTTCTGGCTATGGAAATGGTCAGCTTTCTGGCTGCAATTTACAATAAGACTGATGTAGGCATCAATGGATCATTTTGGATCTACCTTTTTCCTTTGGAAACACCCTGCTGAGCAAAAAAAGATTTTTCTTTCCTGAAGGGAACTTGAAGACTCTTGTTGTGATTTTTTAAAAAGTCAGGATTTTTATATTATCATTCTAGAGGAATACTAATACACATATCTGGTTTCTTGGAATGTACCTCAAACTATGCTGTCACAGAACATAGTAGGAGGCCTTGGTTGATCTTGAAAAATCCTAGCAAACTTTGGCTTAAGTACGTAATCTTGGACAGGAGAAGAGTACAAATCCCAAGGTCATGACTGAGAAGCAAAGAGTCTGGGATTTATTTATATTTATTTATTTGCAATAGTGGCAATATCTTGGGTGTAGAATGAGGGTGAATGTTCATTCTCCGAACTTGTAGGTTGGTTTCTGAATGTTTCCTTACCAGGATAAGTAATATCTTAGTGGAGTTCAGGGATCCCCTAAACTTCATTGAAGATGTTACCTAGCCTGAAAAAAACGTTTGGAAACCAACCCACAAGCTCAGAGAAGGAACCTTCACCCTTATTTGTTTGTTTGTTTGGTTATATTTCTAATTTCTTAATCGTCCATTTCCCTCAAATGTCAAACCATATGGCAGCTTTTCAAGTAAACAACATAAATATAACATGGAGGTATCAAGAGTCAAGCTCAAATCAAGGAAGACTTTACTTTTTAAAAAATACGGTAATTTAAAAAAAAATGTTAATATGTTAATGTTATCTTTCCTTCTACCTCTCTTAAGTTGCCTAAAATTCCTGCCAAAACTGAAGTTATGCATACAGGAACTAAAAGCACATTGACTGTGTTGGCACAATATGCTAGGCTACAGGAAAGAGGTAACAAGATTTATATGGTGCCATTCAACATTGCCTTGTTCACTCGTAGTTGAAAATTTACCTACATGAACCTTCCCTAAGAGTTGTCCAAATATATAAAAGCCACCATTCTGCATTTGATAATACTAGAATTCAGTGTCAAGCTTTAATTTCTATAAAAGAACTGCACTTTTCTCTATTTACCATGTTATTTTTTTGTTTATTGGAACCCAGAAAAGGGCAAGGGAATCACCTATGATGTTCTCAGCTTCTTCCTTATTGTTCACAGAGCATTACACTCTGGATATCTAGTGAATTCATTTTTTCTATTATTTCATGACTTATGTCCCTGCCCTTTCTCCCATATAGAATTGATGTATAGCAGCAATTTTTAAAAAATCTGGCAGCTTTTAAGATTATGGACATCAACTCCTAGAATTCCCCTGCCAGTCAAAGTCCACCCATCTTAAAATTGCTAAGTCTGAAAAACTGCCCTATAGGATTAGTTAGGTGTTGCTAATTTTTCAGTGCTTCTGAGCTGAGATGCAATTTTAAAAATATGTCAGGGGCATGCATAGAAAATATCTCTTAGGGATGCACTTCACCATTTATTTTTTTAAAAAAATTAAACTAGAGGGAAGCATAACCAGTCACAAACCACTATTTACCAGAATGTCCCATTTCCTTATTTGGCTCACCCTGACATTTTTCTCCCTAAATTTATTTCTGCGCTGGTCATCATGGAAAATATACAGACCTGAGATCATTTCAAGGCCAAGAGAGGCATTTGGAATTTTAAAGACATGTCATGGAGTTCCCATAAAAAGAGCTGGAGGGAGGGATCTCCAAACTGGTTGCATGAGTAACATCATTACTTGCAAAGCCCCACAAAGTTATTTGCTCCTTTCTCTAGCCTCCTGCCCTCTAGGACTCCCCTACCACCAGCTTCGCTTTCCCTTATATTTTTTTCTGGGCAAGACAACATGCTTGACTAACTATCTTCCATTTTAATTTTCTAAAAAAAACCCCTTATGGTTATCTACTTGCTTATTATCAGAGACAAATGCTACCTGCTCCTTGCTAGATCCAAATATTTTTTTTAGCCACAAGAAGAGCAATGCCCTAACATGAAACCATGTTCAGTTTCACCCACCTGAGTTGCTCGAGTTGAAAAGATGACATTTGAGAGCAAGGTGATCACAACTTAATTTCAAGTTGCCAAGCAACCACAAATCCCTTAGTATAGCTAGCAGCAACTTTAGAGGATTCACTGCTGGTCCTTCATACCTGCAGTGGTGCTGGCAATGCTCTGAAAAGAGCTTTACTCTAGTCTATACACCTAATGAGGCTTAATTAACCCTCCTAGCAAATCAATCTTAAAAACAACCTTCTTTATAATTAAAGCTCTTCCCAGCCACTTGATGGTTATGGAGGGTTGTTTTTTTTTTGGGGGGGGAGGAGGAAATGGAGGAGAAAGTGTCTGAGAGCAATTATTAGGTGCTAAGCCTAATTCCCAAACAAACTGACTGAGCTTAAATGCCGGTTGAAGAGAGCTGTCTATTCCTGTCTACAGATAATAAGAGAGATTGCATTCTGCAGTAGTAAGAAAAGAAAGAAAACCTAGCTGCCTCTCAAATTATTTTTTATTGTATTGGGACAACTCACCACATGTGACAATTCAACAAGTACAAAACTTAAATAAATTTCGACAGAACTGTGGCCAATAATAATAAAATGAAGTCTATCCAGAAATACAAGAGTTAAAATAATTTTGATGAAAACATGGTCACAGATAACAAAAGATCCTGAATGAAATAATTAATATAGCATTGAATTATCTTGCAGCAAATTGTCCCATGGGGAGTTGGCCAAGTTGAGTTCTCCCGCAAGTTGACCATCCGTGGCAAGTTGTCCTTAACTCATTGAGGCATCCTTGTATCTATAATAATGTTTCTCAACCTTAGCCACTTTAAGATATGTGGGCTTCAACTCCCAAGTTTCCTTATCAAAATATAAAGCTGTAAAATGCCCTGGTCTGAGTTGGGGGGTAAAAGTATAACTTCCTGATATGCATCTCTCTGACTCCTAGTTTGTAAAAATACAAGAATAAATGCCACAATGGGCCAAGTTACCTGAAATCAGCTGACAAAAAAGGTATTATAACTTTGGGGCAGCTCTGAGTCTTTTATGTCCTCAGGAGCTTGTAACACAAACAGAGGAGTGCTACAAGGAGTTGGTCAGAAGGAAAACATGTGTCAAACCCAGTTAGGCAGAGACTTTGACCTCAGGTTATAGTCTGTCTCCAAATTGGTTCCATTCTGCTTAATAGCCCAGGGGAAGGCAGTGGCTACCCATTCCATGCAGGAGCCTCACGCTAAAATCAGTGAAGCAGAGAAAGACTAAACTTCCTGTAGGTTTTACTTAAATTCAATTTGCATTAATCAAATTCAGTCCCTCTGAGTCTGTTGAATATTTCCCTTTTTGTTATGTATGTTTAAAACTTTGGCATTTTGGAAAGTGGAAAAGTGTGAGGAAAACCCAAAGGTGGCTGAAAGATGGCCCAGGCAGTGGGTACAATAAGCTCTGCCAGAAACCTCAGAAAGCAAATTGGTCAAATCTTTTCAAGATGTTTTTCTCTCTACAAGAGAAAAGGCAGAAGTTCTGTGGTTGGACTTTGATGCTGTGAGAAAGAAAATAGAAGATTTTCTTACACAGAGTTTGCTACATGAATCACAACTTGGTTCATCATTGTCCTGATGTTATCTGGTATTGCATCAGATAGATAGCTAGGCAGAATAGAATACTTTATTGGCCAAGGAATTTGTCTCGGCGTAAAAACTCTCAGTATACATGAAGAAAATGTACATTCATTAAGTATCAAGAATCATAACATACAACACTTAATGATACCCCATAGAATGGGATACAATCAACAATCAAATCATACTACGAAACAGTCAAGTGGAAGGGGATGGGTGACAAGGAGTGGTGAGAAGATTTAACAGTAATAGTAGTGTATACTTTGTAAATAGTTGAATAATGTTGAGGGAATTATTTGTTTAGCAGAGTGATGGCTTTTGGGGAAAAAACTGTTCTTGTGTCTATTTGTTCTGGTGTGCAATGTTCTATAGCGTCGTTTTGAGGGAAGGAATTGAAGCAGTTTATGTCCAGGATGTGAGGGGTCTGTAAATATTTTCACAGCCCTCTTTTTGACTGGTGCAAGCTATACAGGTCCTCAGTTGAAGACAGGTTGCCGGTAGTAAATTGTTTTTTTTCTGCAGTCCTAATTATCGCTCTTGTCCGTCCTGCTGGGTTGCAGAACCAAACCAAGAAAACAGTTATACAGGTGCAGATGATACAATCAATAAATTCCTCTGTAGAACTATATCAAGCAGCTCCTTTGGGCAGTTGGTTGAGCTTTCTGAGTTGCGCGCAGAAAGGAACATTCTCTTTGTGTGTCCTTTTTGATGATGTTTTTGATTTAAGTGTCAATTTAGGTCAGTGTGATATAGAACCTAGAAATTTGAAGTCTCTACTGTTCGGTATTGTGTTGGTCTAGTATTGTAACGAGGTGGTAAGTATTGGAGAGTTTCTTCTAAATTCTACCACCTTTCTACGGTTGTTTGAGTGTGTTCAGTTCCAGATTGTTTCTGGTTACACCACAAGACAAGTTATATAACCTCCTGTCTGTGTGCAATTCATCATTGTCTTGTAATGAGACGCAAATCACTGTTGTGTCATCAGCAAACTTCAGTATTTTAAACAGATGGATCATTTGCAGATGCAGTATGGTATAGAGGGAAGAAGAGAAGTGGAGAATAGACGCACACAGCCAGGGGTCCCTTGTGCTGATTGTAGAGTGTCTGGAAATGATTGGTATATGAATGGCTGAAGTGAAGTCACAAAGAGGACCCTTGCGTATGTATTTGAGATTTCAAGGTTTGTGGATGTAACGCACGATATTAACAGGGGCATTTTCATCTGGTCGATTCTATTTGCTCGCGTATGCAAAACTGCATGGGATCTAACAGTGGATCCGGTGATTGGTTTTCATGCACAAGCCTTTTCAAAGATTTTCATAACTACAGGTGTTAGAGGCAACTGGTCTGTAGATCATTCAGAGTTTCCTTGATGGAGGGCTTCTTTGGCACTGGGATAATGGTAGACATGTTTGAAGCAGGAAGGAACATAAACATCTCTAGTGATCTATTGAAGATTCAGGTGAAGATGGGGGCCACATGTGGGTCAGTACATAGACCTTTAGAAAGAAGAGTTAATCTTGTCTGGCCCTGGTGCTTGTCTGTTCTGTCTGTGTACTGACCAAAGAACTTGCACAAATTTCTTTTTTCTGTGAACACCCAGGTTGCTGAGCCCAATGAATTGGGGCCAGTTGTAGGAGGCTTGGCTGTTTTTGGTGTGTTGAGATGTGGGTATTGTGGAGATAGGCTAGCTTGTAGTTTCTTTTCAAACCTGCCAGTAAATCTGCTAGTTGTTGATTTCCTTCTGCCTGGGAAGGAGGTTTGCTGAAGCCAGTGATGTTTTGAAGAGGTAGGTAGGTAGATGATAGACAGACAGACAGATGTAGTAAGGAGAGAAGGAGGGAGGGAGAGGGAGAGAGAGATACCGGTAACAGATGTAACCATGATAGATAGATTAGATAGCTAGATAGATGTAGAAAGGAGAGAGGGAGAGAAGGGGGGGAGGGAGGGAGAGGGAAAGGGAGGGAGAAAGACTAGTAATAGATGTAATTACGATAGATAGATGATAGTTTGATAGGTAGATGATAGACAGACAGACAGTCAGATAGACAGATGTAGTAAGAAGAAAAGTATGGGGAAGGGAGGGAGGAGAGAGAGGGAGGGAGAGATAGCAGTAATAGATGTAATTATGATAGACAGATAGACAGACAGGCAGACAGACAGAGGGAGAGGAGGGAGAGGAAGAGAGAGAGATAAGCAGGTGCAGATAGTCCTCTACATAGGACCGCAAGTGGAACCAGAATTTCCATTATTAAGCAAGGTGGTCCTTAAGTGAATCACATCCAATTTATGATCTTTTTGCTATGATTGTTAAGCAAATCACTGCTGTTAAGTGTGAATCATGTGGTTGTCAGGAAAATCCAGCTTTCCTCACTGACTTTGCTTGTTGGAAGCTGGCTGGCAAGATGGTGCAAATGGTGATCAAATGTTCTTGGGACGTTGCTACCGATGTAAATACATGCCCCTGGATAAGCACCCGGATTTTGATCACGTGACTGCAGAGATGCTGCAATGGTTACAATGTGAGGAACTGGTTCTCAGTAATTTTTTTCAGTGCTGTTGTAATTTCAAACAGACACTAAATGAATGATTGTAAATCAAAGATTTCTCCGCACATGAAGTCATAAATTATGATTTCCAAATCCCCGTCATGCCCTTGGTAGAGTCAGAATCTGAGGGAGAGAAGTAACAGCCAACAGGGAGTAGAGGTGTGGCTCCAGAGGTTGTGGAGGAGGCTGGGGAAGGGCAGAGTCCAGCTGAGCAGTCAGAGGAGGACCCAGGCCCATTCCCTCTTCATCCCAGGACATGCAGGGAGGAACGGAGAAGGAAACAACTTGGCTTATGAGAGAGGAAGCGGCCATGATTCCCCTCATTGGTTGCAGCTGGGAGAATAGTATATAAGAGAGACAGCTAAAACACAGCGTTGCTAGAAGCAAAGTGTGTTTTATTTTGGGCTGAAGTTATCTTGGTTGGTGTCCTTCCAACAGACTGTGCCTTGTTATCTCCTTGAAGTTGATAATTACTTATCCTGGTCCGTTGTGGAAATTCCTTCATTGTAGTTTGTTTTGGTTTTCTATTTCACCTCTAACTGCTCATTAAGTTCGGACTGTATTGCTTTCTTTTGAAGACTATTTTTGAATAAGTTTTATCTCCAACTGAGAATTATTGAACAGTGGGGCCAAGTTGGAGGCATTAAAGGACATTTATTTATGTTTTTGAAAAATGTTTCCCCTCTCCTCTTTCTTGATCTCTTTTGTGCTGATGTCCAGCTCGAGGTCACTCATGTTGGGGGCACCTGTGGTCTCCCAAGCGCTCTGCTAGTGACAATGGGCTCCCGAGCTCCATTTTTGGCTGCAACAGCCTCCTGCAACCTTCTGACAGCAAAAACAGAGTTCAGGAGGACTGAGGGCTCCGTTTTTGCTGACAGAGGCACTGTAGGCCAGTCATTCACTGTTTCCAGGGTAGCCATGTGGGCCAGATCTAAGCATCCATGAGCCAGATCTGGCCCTCAGGCCTTGAGTTAGGAATATATGAACTCCAATCCAGAAGGTAAAAGTATATGGGAATTAATTGATCAACTGGCTAATTTAAAGGAAATATTCATCTGTATCTCATCTGCCACTGTCAAATTCCTCAAGACAAGAGATGACCACTATATCCCTTCAGCACTCAAAGGCACCCGAGGTGGGCCCTTTCTTCAATTTTGTATCCATTAGAACTTGTTCAATTCAAATTTCTAAGATTGACTCTTCTGATCCCAAAAATGTGTGTCTAATGCTATTCTAGAGATTGGAGATAGGCCTCATGAAAGTGGAAGTTAAAGTGTGGTTGACCATGTTCAACTACTGGATCAAACTATCCTTTTTTTCCCTTTGATCTTGTCATGCTGGCTATGACAGATGATATTCAATCCACATGGGAAAAGGCAGTGGTATCTAAAATCTCATGCTTGGGCTTCTCTCCACCATCTTCTACTCAACATAAAATATGTTCAGGCCAAATCTCTCATTAAACAGCATGGAGCAGACACAAAGTGCCAAATGCACCTAGCCTGCTCTCCAACTTTTGTTGCGAGTGAATTCAATTAGTATTCTGCTTCTCCCATGTCATACTTAACCAATCTCAAAGCACTAAGTCACTGGAAGACATTTACATTGGCAGCATGTCACAGCAATAGCAATAACACTTAGACTTATGTAAAGCTCTGAACATACAAAAACAACAGAACGTGTTTCTCTACTGCAATACAGTTGTGTGCTGCCTTTGGATATAATCAAGAAATTGTAGCTGGTATAAAATGCACTGGCAAAATTACTGGTGGGATAATCTTGCCAGTGTAGCATAATGTGTGATGACCCAAGGTGGGATACAAAACAAACGCTGTCACAGAAAACAGGTGAAGCCCCTTTTATTCCTTCACTTTGCTTCCAAGCTCTGAATATCTTTGATGGAAGACAAAAAAACTCCCACACAGTTACACAAAGAAGGAAAAAAACTGCACAAACCAGGCAACTAAAGGGCTGGAGGATGTCCACAGATAACACACACTGGGAAGGACACCAAACGCAGAGAGGAACTAAAAACTAGAGATATTTACATGATTTGTTTGCAGCATTGCCAGTATACAGATCCAAACTCTTATTCAGTTGTCACACCTGCAGCCTATGAAGAGGATCAAGTGCCTCTCTTCCCAAGGAGACCATGTCTCTCCCTTATCCTCTCCTCCCTGCGTGCCCTAGGATGGATAGGGGATGGGCCTGGGTCCTCCTCTGACTTTTCAGCCAGCCTCTGCCCTTCCCCAGCCTCCTCCACAACCTCGGAACCACACTTCCACTCCCTGTCAGCTGTTCCTCCTCTTCCTCAGTCTCCACCAGGGGCATGACATAATGTCAATCTTAATGTCTCTTTCTGTTAGGTTTCTGGGGGGCATTCAAACTACTGCTTGTTAACAATCTACATGGTCCAACACCAGCACAGTTCAGATGGCACCTTGACAGACAGTATAGGGGACTGGAGACTAAACATATGAAGAATGGTTACAAGAACTGGGCATGGCTAGTCTAGTGAAGAGAAGGACCAGGGGAGACATGTTAGAAGTCTTCCAATATTTGAGGGGATGCCACAGAGAGGAGGGGGTCAAGCTATTTTCCAAAATACATGGAGGCCAGGCAAGGAATAATGGATGGAAACTGAACAAGAAGAGATTTAATCTGGAAATAAGGAAACACTTTCTGACAATGAGAACAATCAACCAATGGAACAGCTTGCCTTCGGAAGTTGTGGGAGCTTCATCATTGAAGGCTTTCAAGAAGAGATTGGATTCCCATCTGTCAGAAGTGATGTAGGGTCTCCTGCTTGGGCAGGGGATTGAACCAGATAACCTACAAGGTCCCTTCCAACTCTGATTATCTGTTATCTGAGTCTGCTTGTCCAACTCGTCCAGAGAGAGTCTACTGAGCATCTTCCTTCTTCATGCAGACTACAAAGTTACAGGATTTCTCAGTGGTAGCCCCATGAGATATATAAAGCCCCAAAAGTTCCTTTGTATTTTACCCACTGGATAAATCAGTTCTATGTCATTATGCATTCGCAGCTATCAGGCTGATTCTTTTCCCCCTGATAGAAGAAGGACAAATGAATGTTATGGCTATTTCTGAGAACTTACTGGAGTGCCGTTTTGTAGTGGTAGATGGCTTCTCTATCACGCCCTTGGTCTTTCAGAAAATTAGCATAGTTGTAGTGCACCTTGGCATTATGGGGTAGAGTTTGGACTCCCGATCTGTGGACGACAAACCACACAGGCACAGCAATGTGAATTACTTGATTTAAACATGACTGTTTTTTCACACCTTTTTATTCTGTCTCAAGAAACATCAAATGAGAAAGAAACCTGCTCGAAAATAAATATCTGAAAGGATCTTATCGTGCAGAATTGTACAGTAGTGAACCACATTAACTATCAATTAGAATTAGAAGAACTTTAATGTCATTGTACAAGTACAACGAAACTGTGGATGCACCTCAGCAACTGTTTGCAATACAATAAAACCAAAGCACTTAAAAAGGAAGATAAGAAAGATAGAGTACCCACATCTCCATTTGCAATTAGAGAGTACAATATCTACGAATATATACAAAATATACATCCAACACTGACTGTAACGCTTAGCCGAGTATAATACACAAGAGATGGATTGTACTGTAATATGTAACTTAATAATGTTATTCATAATCTGAATGGGGTATTAGATTCAATCTTTTCACATTTAATGAGTTAGTGTTTATTGCGGTTTGGATGACGCCAGGGAAAGAAACGTATTTGTTAGGTCTAGTGGTGTGGGATTTATTGACCTAAAATCGCAGTCCTGACGGCAGCAGTCAAAAAGATAATTTGGCCAGGATGTTGAGGGTCTTCTACTGATGGCCCTGATTCTGCATTGGCAGGGGACCTGACTTAAGTCTTTCCAGGAGGGCAGAGGGAACCAATGATCTTTTGGAAGCTGTGTTTATCTATACAGTTTTCCTGTCCTGCAACTTGTGGTGCCTGCATACCACACACCAGACAATAATGTTCCAGAGTGCTCTCCATCGAGGGCTTCTTATAGAAAGCCAGCAACAGCTTCTTATCGCAGATTGTCTGCCTGGAAACCCGCAGAAGTGCAGCGCTTGTGAGCCGTTCTGCACTTATGGCCTTGGAGTTAAGGGACTAGGAGAATATCAGCTGAAATATGGATGCCCAACGGGAATCTGATCGGTAGAGACAGTTTCCACTCGTTCTCCGTTGATGATGAGTGGGTGTCGTGGTCCTTTTCCATGTTTCCTGAAGTCCATTAATCAGTTCTTTTGGTTTTTATGGACATTCAGTGACAGATTGTTCTGTGAACACCAGATAGACAGGTTCTCTGACTTCTGCCCTATATGCCGTCTCATCCTCTCTGGAAGATGAGCCGAATCATGGTTGTGTCTCCGCAAAACTTTATGATGGGTGTTTGTTGCATGGCTTTGGTGAGCAGTCTGGGACTTGAAGTGCTACACACATGAGGAATCTATATATATAAAAGCAAAATACTCACTCACACATCATCACATAAAATTTCCAAGAACTGTAAAGCCTGCAAACTTTGAAACTTTGTTCCTCTTGGCTTCTAGGTGCTCACTAAAGAAAGGATTTTTCAAAATACAATCAGAGCTTTAAGTATTTTCATATATTATTATTAACCACCTCTGATGCTAAGAGGTTCTACTCCCCCTCCCCACCTGAAAAAATCTGTTCAAAGCAGACACAAGCACAGAAGAGTTTCAGTTTTAGTTTCAGCAGCAACCACGTTTCACAGCACCAAGCAGCTTTAGTACAGAACAGTTGAGCTAAGCCATGCCCAGGCTCCTTGCTGTTTCCTTCTTGTTCAGAACAGCAAATACTGTTTCAGTTTCCAAACAGCCCTGAACTCTCTCTCACACTGACAGAACACTAGCCAGATGAATACTGATGGAGGCTGGTAGGCAGTGGCACAATTCCCCCCCTTATTTTCCTCCCCCAAAACTTGCCCAATCACATAGTATTGTAGCAAAGCACAGCTACCCTGCTAGCACTATATGAAGGAAGAATTTATGGTATTTCATCATAATGGGAAAAGAACACAGTGTATAAAAATCCAAGCTTGTAGCTTTGTCTCTAAAGAAATCCATCCTCTGATACAAGGTGTAGGGACAGGCAACAATGTCAGGATAGCCAGCTGTATTCCCATAAGGAGAAAGTAGCTAAGATGGCATGCAACTAGCAAGGACAGAGGCACAATTCTCAGCAGCTAAGGAAATGTATTTCCTTTTCTTTGCTCTCTCTCTCTCTCTCTCCCTC
>BHFT01049588.1:0-10540 GCA_004320025.1 Laticauda laticaudata | reverse complement strand
CTCTCTCTCTCCCTCCCTCCCTCTCTCTCTCATACACACACACACATACACACCTTCTGCTAATAATACTGATAAATATGATCGGAACATGAGCTTGATGGATTCTGTGGTCCTGCAGATGGCATAAGGTGATCTTAATTAATACTGTTTCTCTCCACTGAGAACTTCCTTAGAACAACTATTAGATCAATATAAGGCTGTAGACACTGAACCCCAAGTCTCATAGACAACAGCCCACGGCTGCCTTTAACAGCTATGAAATGTATGACAAAAATCAAAGCAAGTTTAATCAATGAGTGATGTTTAATCAATCAAGTTTAACCAATAATGGTGATGTGGAAGAGGGAGTTTGGGGATGCTTCTTTTTGTTGTCCTTAGGTTTCTATTTACAGAATCTCCATCTATCGAGATTTCTGAAGAATGAGAGAGGAAAGTAAGGCTCAACATTTCCCAAAAGAGGTTGAATTAAGATACACTCAAGTTAGAAGGGTTTCTACTTTCATTGGGCCTGTACTTTGAAGAAATATGTCTAGAGCAATATTTCTCAATCATGGTGGCTAGGGAATTCTGGGAGTAGAAGTCCACATATCTCAAAGATGCCAACACAGTTCTAGAAAATTTTCTAAATAGTATCCATACAGCTCTATTAAATTCAGAAACTCCTCCCTTCAATCCACTAACAGACACAGTTCTGAATGTGCAACAAAAAAAGCACATGTGAAACTGAAAAGAACAAAGAAACTGTTATAAACATCCTACAGATGGAGATAAGGACCAAATGAAACTTCAGTAGACTTTTGTCCAAAAACTGGACAAGGGAAGGAGGGCTATAATTACTCTCAAAAATCCAAGACGTAAATTTAAAATTGATCATGCTAGTCTTATAGATTCTTCATGTAAATCAATAAAATCAAAATTTGACATTTTGCTGTTTAGGAAACTTCTAGGTACAGTATTCTACCAAAATTATCCTGGAAAGCCTGAAATCTGGTGCCAGGTTTACCTGGAAAACCATTTTCTAATTAAAATAGGAAATAATAACATAGCCATGTAGGGAAATGTGAGGAACAATAACAAAACATTTTTTCCATTTCTCGTTGAATAGTCCAATTCATAGTTTCCATGAACACTTGCCCAATAAAATCCAATATTGTTCCCTGAAGAAAATATATAACAATTGAACTAGCTGAGAGTAGGAAATAAAGGGGGGGGGGAACCCACGGTTATACTATGTTTGAGAACAATATGATTTCCTTTCTAATAGATTGCTACGGTCTTTCTCACAAACCAACTTACTGTATAATGCAATGCCATACATAAGCAGTCCACTTGAGATGAAATTGTTGTGAATCAAGAATATGTTTTATTTTTTAGGACACAGGTTGTCCACATAGAATACACATTTCCAGCTTCCAATAAAGCTCCTATTTTAGGACTAAGAGAAATTTGGGTGTTTCAACAAGTAGGACCTGATGAAATTATTTGTTTATTTAGTATATGGCATATCATGCATGGACTAGCAATATATACAAAGACTTCATCTAGATTAGTAGAACACAAAAAAATATAAATGTTAAAAAGATATATGTTCAAATACCAATGCCTGTGCCTTCTAACCATTAAGGTACAGCATGGTTTCTATTTAAAAAAATCAGATATTGGTCCGGTGTATGCCCCCAGCTTACAGCTGAGCATGATATAATCTATAATTTGACATGAGATCATGTAGTCACACAGAGCAGAGGATGCTATGCCCCATTGATACAAAGAGTCCTGGCAGATGCCACGTGAGTTGCGAATTCTATTCAGAATTGTCCACTGATGACCTGGTAGCTCAAAGCCTGGCACCTTTTTGTGGGGTCATTTATATGATGAAATAATAAGTCAGTTCTGAAATCACTTGGTTCTAGGTTATTATGAACAAGTCACATATCCTCCCATTTTGCTTCTCCTGTCCAGGGGATAAATTAAATTAGGGATACAAGTAAATGAAGCACGTTTAGTCTTTAAGTGGTGTGCTGACATGCACAATGTGAAAACTGGAAGATGATGGGGAAATAGAAGCAGGTGAGGTTAGGAAAAGAAATGACATTAAGTTGGACCTGTTTGGTAGATAGAAGGGGAAAGTTGTAGACTGGACTGGAAAGTCAAAAAATTAATCATTTTCTTTCGGTTGCCATGAAAACTACACGTGTCTTCAAGTTTCCAATTGCTTTTATTGTAATTTGTCTACACTTATTTAAGACTCCCACTTCTATCACATTAAAAAATAATTTGGTAGAAGCTCTTGGAGTATCTCCCAAGGGTTCAGATGATGCCCTCCTCAGAGCCAGCAACCAACCATGAAACTGCCATTAAGTCTGTGATGTTTTCTTAAGAAATCAAAATTTTAAACAAGAAACAGTGGTTTATTTGGAGAGGAACAGGCCAAAATCCCAGTTTATCATGTATGAATCACATCATAAAGAGAAAAAAAACATATATATATATATATATGTGTGTGTGTGTGTGTGTGTGTGTGTGTGTGTGCTGATTTAGCTTCCTTCCGGTATTATCCCACGTCATTGTTAGTTCTGTAAAGTTGTAGCTCATTGTAGTTCTGTTAAAGTTGTAGCAACGTTTCAGCAGAATCTCATCTGCCATCATTCAGGCTTCTGTATGGAAGTGTGTCTCACAGTTCCTCTGTTTTCAAATTTGAGGCTGGTCTATTCTGATTGGCTATTAAACACTGGGTCTGTGTTTCATTGGACTTGTGAGTTTGATTTGAGGTGTTTCTGGTTTCTTCTGTCTGTTTTTGGTTTGATGGCTGGCAGCATCTGTTCTTGTGTTGGAGGCTTTCAATGCAGCTTGGCTTCGTGTGAAAGGACGGCTGCTTCTCTTCATCAGCAAGTGCGGTTTCACCTGGGTGCCTGGTGGGGGGATGTTTGAGTTGGAGGCATCAGAGAGAGTCTGTCTGTGCTCAGGTGTTTGTCTGTTTTTGTGGTGTGGAGATCTTTCTATTTGAGAGTGCAGGCTTCCAAATAGATTGACAGTCTCGCTGGAATCATCTCTTCTCATTCATGCTGTCAGTCTTTTTTCAATTCTCTATGGCTTCTCTGATGATTCTGTGGCTGGGGTTTTCTATCGTGGCTAGGGTTGTTTGGTGCCATTGAAGTTGATATGTTGTGAACCTGTGGTTTTCCGTGTTGGACTAGTGAGGAGGTGTGTTCCAGCTTTTTTACTGCATTTTTGTGTTCATCTAGGCGGGTACTTATTCTTCTATTGGTCTGTCCAATGTATGTGGCGGGCCATGATGTACAGGGAATTTCGTATATGCTTGGTTTTCCCAGGTCAATTTTGTCTTTGGGGTTCCTCAGGATGGCTGCTATTTTTTTTGTCTGTTTTGAGGCAGTCTTGATGTGATGCCTGTGTAGTATCTTACTGATTTTTGTCTGTAGTACCTCTTATGTAGGCAAGACAGCTGTTCCAATAGGTCTGTTGGTCTTCTAGATCTCTGTTATGTCTTGGTGTGTTTTTGTGGGATCAAGCTGGTGATTTTGTTTTTGTGGAAGCCGTTGGCTGTCAATACTTTAGTCAGGTGCATAGTTGCAGTCTTTATATGTGTCTTTGTCTGCCAGGCGTTTGGTTCTGGTAATTAGTGTTTTCGCCACGGAATTTATCTGTGCTGGTGGTGGTGGGATTGGGCGTTGAGGTAGCGGTTGGTGTGTGTTTTCTTCTGGTATACGGTGTGTCCCAGTGTGCCATCTGTTCCTTTGTAGATTAGTACATCTAGGAATGGTAGTTGTTTATTTCCGTTTCCATGGTGAACTTGATTTTGGGGTGTGTGCTGTTTAGGTGTGTTAGGAAATTGTTTAGGTTTTCTTTTCCATGGGGCCAAATCACAAATGTGTCACCGATGTATCTTAGACTAGCATAGTGGGGTTTGGGTGGCATTAGCCAGGGCTCTGGATTCAAATTCTTCCATGAACAGGTTTGCAATGACGGTGACAGTGGTGATCCCATAGGGGCTCCTTCAATTTGCTTGTATCTTTGTCCTTTGTATATGAAATATGTGTTGGTTAGGCAGTGTTCTGTTAGTTCCATGAGGTGTTTAGCTGGTTGGTATTTATTTTTGATGATTTCAAGAGTTTCTTTTATCGGGACTTGAGTGAATAGTGGAAACCACGTTCGAAACTTACAAACAGATCTTCTTGTTCCACGTGTAGATCTTTGATGATTTCTAAGAAGTGGTATGAGTTTTGTACATATGAAGCTGCGGTTTCAGCATGAAAGCCACAGGTCACAACATCAACTTCAATGGCACAAAAACCCTAGCCGCTATAGAAAACCCAGCCACAGAATCATCAGAGAAGCCATAGAGATTGAAAAAAGACCTGACAGCATGAATAGAAGAGATGATTCCACCAGACTGTCAAATCATTGGAAGCCTGCACTCTCAAATAAGAAAGATCTCCACACCACAAGCCAGGCAAACACCTGAGCACAAACAGACTCCCTCTGATGCCTCCAGCTCAAACACCCCCCCACCAGGCACCCAGATGAAACCTGGCTTCCTCATAGATAACAGCCGTCCTTTCACACGAAGCCAAGCTGCACTGAAAGCCTCCAATACAGGAACAGAGTGTTGCCAGCCAATCAAAGCCACAAAACAGACAGAAGAAACCAGAAACACCAATCAAACAAACTCCAAGTCCAATAAACACAGACAAGACTCCCAACCAATCAGGATGAAGAAAAAAACCATCCTGGTACAAACATAGGCTAGCCTCAAATTTAAAACCAAGAGACTGTGAGACTCTGACCCACATACAAAAATATACAGAAGCCTGATGATGGCAGATGAGATTCTGCATGAAATGTTGCTACAACTTTAACAGCACTACAATGACGTGGGATAATACCCAAAGGAAGCTGAACAGCACACATGTAAGTATCCGCGAAAGCTTAAAAAAACAAATATATATATATATATAATTGTCTCTATTGCCTTGAGAATTTCCATTAATGCAGTGTTCTACCATAACAAAGTGTCTGCCATGCAACCTCTGATTAAATAAATGTTTAAAGCACATTTATAAAACTACACCAAAGGACAGTTTGTGGGGACAGAGTGATCACCACATTCCCAGTTGGGTAATTTGGCTCAAAGAAAAAAATGTGGAATAAAGAAGAAACTAGAATCGACTTATAAAAGGCAGCATTTTAAATGTCTGATTGCATCACTCCATTTTTTTCCACTCCCCTGCTACAGATTGTGTCTGTGTATACACACAGAGATTGTGTGTCTCTGTGTCAGTCAGTCTTGACTCCTAGTGACTCCCTGGTCTGGTCTCTATAGAGTTCTTGGCAAGATTTTCAGAAGTAGTTTGTCCTTGCCTGTTCCTAGGACTTATTGGCTTGTCTGGTCTGCATTGAGTGAAGAACAGGGATGGGCTTCAATTTTTTTAGCAAGGAGCTCTCTGTCCTAATGACTGGCTGGGTGGGCTTAGCTGGGTGGTCATGTGGCTGGGTGGGCATGGCTAGGTGGTCAAGTGATCGGGTGGGTGTGGCCAACTTGACATTGCTTCTTTGCCCTAATTACCTAAAAAAAGATATATACTTAAAAATTGTTTATTATTTCATGCATTTAATACTTAAATAAAAGACTGGGTGAAACCAGGCTTAATAGCAGTAACTGTGAGAGGGATCTTGGAGTCTTAGTGGAGTATCTGATGAATTATGTGATTCTTATTATTTGGGAATTAATCCTCTTGGAGGCAGGGCAGGGAGTTTCTAGTGGCTATATTATCTGATTTTCTCATGGCTCTTCCTCGCAAGTGATGAGTGGATTGTTTATCTAGCTTGCAACAGCATTCTAAATAAACAGGTGTGAAATGCTCTTGGCTGAACGCCCAGAAGTTCAATTAAGCCTATTAAGAGCTTTCCCTTGCTGTTTGTCTTTCTGAGGTTATTGGGGACTCTCCAAGCCTCACAGGGTCTTACTAGGGGCTTTCCTGAGCCCCTGTGAGCCCCCAACAGCCCACTCCTGGTGAAGAGGAATTATCTTTGCCTGCATATAAAATATATAATATTGTAACTATCTTTACAAAACACATAATAATGTTAACAGTTTATGATTTGGGGGGTGGGGGGTTCATTACTAGCTGTCCGATATATGCAATCTGCGGGCCATGGGTTTGACATGCCTGAACTAGATCCAAGGTCACACAGTTGGCTTTGTGGCTAAGGGTTCTCAAGATTTCCTGATTTCTAATCTGGTATCTTTAACCACTGTACCAGACTGGCTATTGTGACCGCTTATACAGTCATCAAAATACATGTTGTTCAGCTCATAATCCAATAAATCCTTTTTCAGTTTCAAAAACATACGCAGAATAGCAATGCATTGGAATGCTCATACAAAGCCAACATGTCTTTCCCATCCATCTAGCTCTTTTAAAGCCATCCTACCTGAAAAGAGATTCTCTTGATAACCAGATTTCATTCTGTTTCACTGTTTTCCAGGAGAACAGAAGCAGCAGCAAAGCTGAGAAGGACATTGCGGTGATTCCCCATTTATTTAGCCACAGACAAAGTTTGTTTAAACCGTGGACCAAGAGGATGCAGTAGCCCATACTGGAGGGGAAGAAAAGGGATAGGGAACACATTATACTTCAATTTACAGACAGTACAACAGCCAGCGTGCCTTCTTAATAATCCTTTCTAATGATAAATTAATTTGTTTTAAAGAGAGGATAAATGGCAGCATTCTAGCTGATCTCAATTATAATTAGATCAGATCTGATTTGTATAGGATGAGAGACCATCAGTGTTGAAGACTAGACACGAAGTCAAAGGAACACATCAATACTTATTGTTGTTGAGAAAACTACATGAATATGAGTACAAAGCCTTCAGGTACAGAGATCAGAAATACAGAATAACAGAATTAGGAAGGACCTTGGAGATCTTCTAGTCCAACCCACTGCTCAAGCAGGAGACCCGATACAATCCTGGATAAATTGTTTCTTAAAAATTTCAAGTGATGGAGCATCCCGAGGCAAATCATTCCATCCAAAGTCATTTTCTTCTTAGTGGTTTAGATATAGCTTTAATTAAAAATGTTTAATAGTTCATGTCGCAGCCTTAACTCAGTCTGGAAGTTTCATTTTTTAAAAGTATGTTGCTTTGGTTTTATTAAGAAAAATGTACACGGCAATCAAAATAAATAAACTCATAATTATCTAAAACAATCTCATCAACCTAACTAATGAAATTACATTTTCATGCTACTCACAGGATCCTTTTTAAAAAAAATATATACTGAACTGCTGGCAGTTGCAAATTAACACATTTATAAAACATGAATTTGTTCTTTCAAAATTAAAAAATCAGCAAAGAGTATTAAACTTGAAGGGTATTATGTCTTCAAACATATTAAAATATCAACCCTATACCAACAGAGCCAAAATATAATTTGTTTTTCCTCCTCCCTGGGGATCAGTTTGCTATTTAGTAAAGCTATAAAGTATAATAAAATAACATGCTTTTACTCCCTAAATTTTCTTGGCTTTTTATAGAAGTACATTAAGATATCAGCCAAGCCATACATGGGTACTTTGTTGCCTTGTTCTTCAGATCTTGGCTTTTTATGAAATCAAAAAGACTTTTTAAAAAAAAAAACTTTTTTTAAACAAAAAACTTTTTTTAAACAACCAAGAATATTGTACGCACAAAGTAGGAAGGATTCGGCAATACCTGGAAGAATGCTTGGTGAAAATGATGGAACATTCTGAGATGGCTAAATTGACTTCTTTCATTAGAGAAAATACATGCACTGCTAATTGGAAAACCTTTATGGACTTTTTATGTGAAAGAAAAAAAATGAACTTATCAATAGAAGAGAATATATGTAGCTCGAGGTTGAATTGTAGAGTCTTTGATGCTCTCTGAGCTTGGGTTTTTTGTTTTTGCTTTTTGGACATATTTCATTAGCTTCAGACCCTACTACTCAGTCTGATGATGTTACCTACTTTGGTAACAAAACATCTGCAGGAAAACAACCAAGCTGAGAGAACACCAAAGATTCCATAAAAATGAACTTATTGATGTTTTGATGATTAGGTAGGATAGATTAGAGAAGAAACTGAAGAGAAGAAACACAGACGTGTAGGAGAAAGAGATAAATTTATAATTGTACTTAAAAGTGCTATAAAGAAGATCAGAATAATTTCTTTGTATCTTTCCATTTTTCTTTTCCATTTCTTCTTTCCTGCACTTTCAGCTCTCTCTTTGACTTTTCTTTCTTTCTTATTTTATATTAGTTTGCATTAGTTTTTAATCATCCTTTTTAAAATTGTTAGTAAAATTATAGAATATAAAGGCTTTTACTGATTTGTCTGCAGAGAGTTTCATTTGGGCAATATACAATGCAAAAATAAAAAGAAAAGAAAGGATTTGGCTAAGAAGGATCTACAAGAAAAAGTATTTGCAATCCATAGCAATTTACGCTGGTTTGTCTGTTTGGCGTATAGAATGAGGAAGCATTTAGCCTTAATGTCAATTTATTCTTTTTCTTTAAATGTCAGCAAATCAATTTTGCTTTACTGCTATCTCCTGAAGGGTTCTATTCTCCATGCAATTACATTTGAATACTCTTGTATATAACACCACGTAGCCAACAATCAAGCAGAAATACATCCAACAGGGCTTTTTACAATCATGGCTGCTCCATCAGACCATGTTTGATTATGCCATGTCATACTACTGTCTATTGAGGGACATTTTGTGCAGAGAAATACATTTCCCCAACCATATTACTGCATGTACTAGTTCAACAGCTTGTAACTTTCTTTGAGTTCATGCGCTAAAGATTTAAATCTTTCTATTCTCCCCCTGGCTCAAAAGACTATGCCTTAAATAATAAATGGTAGAAAAGGCCCAGCTCTAATCACCAAGTCTTCCGTACTTAACAAGATTTTAAAACAACTGCTAGAGGGACATGCTTAGTGGATGCCACATCTAAATGGATAAATATTCATCAACTTGACTGGTGAGCCATTGTCAATTACTCTCAGGAGCTGCTTGTCGGAGGGCTCCACCATCAGGTCCTTTTGGTTTCCAGATAGTTTATTCTATTCTCCTCAGCACAGGTTTATATTGTGTTTAATATGCTTGTTTTGCTTTATTTTGTGTGATGTGTGAATCTATCCACTGTAGCTTGCAAGCATTAATGATCATATATCATTATATAAAATGATACAATTTATCATTTTACAGCTAAATCAGGTAACTAAGATTTGTTCAACAAACAATGGTGTAGCATGGTGCACAAATGCATTCAGACCCAATATTGGCATTGAAACGTACTCAATTCCAGTATTCAAAAGTATAGTATTAAATTTTTAATTTTTTTTATTTCTTGGCAATGCATAAGTACCTTTAAAAACCTAATAAAACAGAATTAGTAAAACCTACAATCCAACAAACCCAGCATTGAAATTAAAATAATGCAATGCTTTTCCTTAAGTCCTAAAATAATCCTGAACATTTCTGATGATATTTTGTACAATCCCCAGCCTTAAGATTTTCCCAAGTCTGTTACATGTTTTCTTCACTGCAGTGACATCTTAACAAGTTGTGATGACATCAAAATCATAACCCATATATCACACCATGTAATGATTATAATACTATCACCTCTCATGAAAAGTATATAAGTTATTTGTGTGCTGATAACAAGACACATTTCATTGTCTCTTTTCCTTGCCCCCCCCTTTCCAAGACACCAGACTACCTAATTATGGCTCGATGTAGAACAACAAGAATTAATAATCTTTTTAACATTAAAGCCCTGACACTAACTAGTGAGCTGGGCCCTGTACAGATACTCAGGATTAAGCTTTTCCTCCCATCATTCTTTACGAAGTTCTCCAAGAGCTAGACTTTAAAGCCCATGTCACACTGCACCAATGGATGCAGAGGATGTAAAATGGACAAAAAAGCTTGCCATCCGTTGGAAAAAGTGATGCATCCGTTGTGTACTCACATCCGTTGCATCCGTTGTGTACGTACTGCGTACGTCTTTCATACGCTCTATCCGTCAAACATCCGTCTACTGCTATTTCATCCACTCAAAAAGTTTTGAGCTTGCACAAACTTTTTGGATGGATGAACTTTCCGCCTGCATACGATGTACATCCGTGACACATATGGCAACAAATGTTCCACGTCCGTTGTCATCCATTACACGTCCGCTGTATCTCTCGGGCATCCTCTTGACATCCCCTCAACTCACATCCGCTGCAGCTGGAAAGCGAAAAGAGGGAGGAAGCGAAAGGTATGCGGAACGTCCACACAGTGTTAGTAGCACGGACAAAGAAAGGATGAAAGCGGATGCAGCTCGTATCACGGACAAAACGTTTGTATATGGGACGTATTTTGGAATATTAGGAGTCTGGAGATGTCTAGAGGATGTGGAAGGACACCTAGCAGAAAACCGACATTTCCTATAAAAAGGGGGAGGAAATCACCTGGATCTCACTATCAGTCAGCAGCCGTG
>BHFT01049587.1:0-23219 GCA_004320025.1 Laticauda laticaudata | reverse complement strand
GTGGATGAAATAGCAGTAGACGGATGTTTGACGGATAGAGCATATGAAACACGTATGCAGTGAGTACACAACGGATGTATCGTGTTTTCCAACAGATGGCAAGCTTTTTTGTCTGTCTTACATCCTCTTTGCATCCATTGGTGCAGTGGGACATGGGCTTTAGTCATTTCTGGAATTTCATGGACTCTACTATGAGAGAGAGAAATGGCTGAGACTGCTTCCCCAGGATTTCTTTGGATGGATTATTCTGATGAAAGGAATTAAGGCTGAGTCTCGGGATCCTAGTACTCTTTTAAGGACTGACTCAGGTCTGTCCCAATGGATGCAAGAGATGCTGGTATGGATTAATTGGCCACTTATTTATTATTTAACTGACAGTGACCAACTTCTAGATATGTATTCTAACATGCATGTTTTTTTTACATATATTTGCCTAAAATTTGATTCAGATGGATTGAGATGTTAATTTCCTTTTGGAAAAAAAATAAAATGCTTTCCATTGCCATTTGGTATAATTTGTGCTTATAAAATAAAACGAATTGGTCTTGTTTGAAGAAATTGCATAGTTTACTATGCAGCAGCTATGCTCTATTTGCAAGTTTATATATAGGATATATTTATCCTAGAAATGTAAATGGTGAGTAAAAGAAAAATGGAAGCTGTTGCATGGCAGTATCCAGTACAATATCAGTACTTTTCTCTCTTTCTTAAAATAAGTTTAAATTTCTTTAGGTGGTAGCCTTCATTTTCTTTCCAAAGTTCTCATAATTGGGTGGAATTCTCAATAATGATAAGCTGTATGGCAATAATAGCCCATCCTTCCAAGGCAGGTGTGAATTTTAGTATGGAATGAGAGCCATTTTTGTGCATCCTACAGCTATTCTTATTTGCATTATTTGTTATGTTTATTTCAAAATAACCTGAAAGTGTCTGGGGTGGGTGGGTTGTATTGAGCACTATTGAGTCTATTTTTCTTTAAAGTTAGGATAATTGACAAAAGGTTAAAGCATTTTGTCTGTATCGTGGCATACATGATGTATCATAAAAAAAAACAAAGGCATTAATGTAGTTGTGGAAAAGTAGTCAAGACCAAGACAATGCTTTGCCTTTTTTGATGTCTGATACAAATTTGAGCAATTTTCAGATTAAAGCAAAAATATTTTTTGACTAAACTATATAGTATATATCTGGAAACATGTTTTTCTGTTCTGATCTCAGCTTCTTCTCCTTAATGTCTTTCAGTCCCAGCAAAAATGCATCGTGATTTTTGCACTGGTTTGCTGCTTTGCAATTCTGGTTGCACTAATATTTTCAGCTGTGGATATTGTGGGAGAAGATGAATATGGACTCACAGAAAAAAACTGTCAAAATAACTGTCGGTAAGAGGTAACAAACAAAGCTTCTTTTTTTGGGATAAATGGCTGCTGTGATGCAAAAGATACATAGAGAGAAATTTTAAAATTATGTTTAGAGATACAAAAACAAGGTGGATTGCAATTCATTTGTAAGAACAATGTTAATGTCTGTTTTTTGAAATAATCTCTAATTTGACAACAATTTGAACCTGAAGCTCAATAGAGAACATTTTTAAACGTATATTTAAATTGATCAGATTCCATGGTCATATTACAAATTCTACTTTCTCATATTAACACAAACAAACTTCCAAACGAATAACAGAAATAAAGGTTATATGATGTATGGATCATATTTAAAATGTGGTTTACTTGCAGGTAAGATTCTTTAGTTAACTATGCTTTCAAATATATTTTTCTCCCTTAAGTCTTGTATCAAGTCTTACAAAGATCGTTTCGAATGTCCTCTCTTTATCTTGAAGTAGTCGGGTAAAAATGCATGCTGTTGTTGATGGCTCTAGTGTTCCCCTTATTTTCTTGAAAGCCATGCAAGTCAAATCTACTTTGGAATGAGAATGAAGTTTGTAACCTTTTTTAGGGATTGTTGTTGAGAAGGTGGCACACACATTTTTGGGTGTTCCAAAATTCACCTGTGCAACACCACTGTCGCTCAAATTGCATTGGTTTCCACTGTACTTTTGAGGATTACAGCACCAATTCAAGGTGCTGGCTATTACCTTTAAAGCCTTACATTGCAGGTTACTTGGGGGATAGTCTAGATTCAGCCCATTCTACTAGGTTCATGTTCAAATAAGCATGTTTCAGATATTTTCATTCTGGGGTGGTGGGGGGCTGAGGAGACATGCCTTCTCTGTCATGATACCTGCCCTATGGAACAGTACTTCCTGAGATCTGGAGGGACAATGATCCACTTAGCCTTCCAATAGATTGTGAAGACACAGCTTTTCCCCTGTTGTTAGGACCCAATGTTAGAGGAGCCCAATAAATGTGTGTTTAAATTATGAGTTTACCTTGCTTTTTGTATTTGATTATTTTAGCAATATCTTTATGTTTTTTCCTTCTGTACTAATATGTTAGCCATCCCAAATTATATATTTAAAATGGGTGGACATGTACATTTTGTAAATCAATGCAAACCAGATTTTAAAAACTTATTTATCTAAATAACACAGACACAAAAGAGTCACAGAAAACTATAACAAAATAATTAAAAAGGGGAAAATGGCATAACCATATAAAGTCATATCATGTATATGTGAGGCTGTGTGTGTGTTTGAGAAGAGTAATAGCCCCCAATCTCTTGGGCACCGGGGACCAGTTCCATAGAGAGAGATTTTTCTGTGGACTGGAGAGGGTGTGGTTTCACACGCTACCTGCATCCCACTGATGGGTTTTCACTTGTTTGCATGGCCCAGTTTCTGGTATGCTGCAGCCCGGTGCCAGTCCTCCAACCAGGGTTTGGGAACCCTTGTTTTAGAGATAGTATAAATAAGAAATAAGAGTTAAATATACAGAAACTAAAAGGTTATAGATCTAAAAAGTCTGACATATTATTAATTACTTATAATAATTAAATGTATAATATCACTTTAAAAGAAGATGAATCACAATTAAGTTTGAGTTGAGAATAAATAGTAAGAACCGCGATCAATACAGAATAAATCACTGTCTGAAGTTATCAACTATAATTAATTGAACCCATAATGAAAATCTATTCTAATTTGAATATCCCATGAAGTTAAATATAGACTCTATAGAGTAATTCAATGTTGGTTGAATTTGAAATCTATGTTTAAATTATAGTCCAAGAACAGTTTTCAACCTGAGTTGAATTTTGTGTCAGATTTATTTTTGAAGTACATAGTTATCCTGGACATTGAAATATACTCTCACAACTAGGTTAATCATTCCTCTGAGGGGATCAAACAGCTTTTTTAATAAAATGAGTATAAGATTTTGTGCAGATAGCATATACAAAGCTAATCCAGTATACATTAAAGAAATGTATGGTTGGTACATTTAAAAAATATTGCAGGTTCAAAAGGAAATTCAGCTTTTAAGATTTATTTTATTTCTAGGAAGTATTGATATCAGATATGATAAATGATTCAACTGCTCATTATATTTCCAGCAATTTTTAGGGAATAAATTGTCAATTTTTGTAAACAATTAGTAGACAAGACAGGGGAAATAAACTAGTGATTAAACCTCCTGTATCACTTTTTTCTAAGAGTAAAATTTAACATTCTTCCATTGAAATTTATATATACATTTATATATAAAGCCAAAGATCATAGCATCGACTTCAATGGCACTAAAACCCTAACCGCAATAGAAAACCACAGCTGCAGAATTATCAGAGAAGCCATAGAGATTGAAAAAAGATCTGAAAGCATGAATAGAAGAGATGATTCCACCAGACTGTCAATTATTTGGAAGCCTGCACTCACAAACAAAAAAATCTCCACACCACAAGCCAAGCAAACACTTGGGCACAAACAGATCCCCCCTGATACCTCCAGCTCAAACACACCCCAACCAGGCACCCAGATGAAACCTAGCTTCCTAATAAATGATAGCCATCCATTTACTCAGAGCCAAGCTGCACTAAAAGCCTCCAATAAGGAACACAATGTTGCCAGCCAATCAAGACAAAAAAAGCCACAAAACAGACAGAAGATATTAGAAACACCAATCAAGCAGAACACAGCAAACTCCAAGACCAATAAACACAGACCAAGACTCCCAACCAATCAGGATGAAGAAAAAACCATTCTGGCACAGCAGTAGGCTAGCACCAAATTTAAAACAGAAACGGCTGTGAAAGTCTGACTCACAGATGAACACAATACACAAGCCAGATGATGGCAGATGAGATTCTGCCGAAACGTTGCTACAGCTTTAAAAGCACAACTATAATGATGTGGGAAAATACCTGAATACCAAAAAGCTGAATACCATATGTATAGATACCCGTGAAAACTTAAACACAGACACAGACACACACACATATATATATACTGTATATATGGTATTCAGCTTTGTTCTGTTTGTTCAGCTGAACACCTAATCCTCACAGTATTGTCTTATTGTCATTCTTTCAATTGAAACTCTTTTAAAATGCATAGTATTATTTAAAATTTATAATGGCTCCCTAATATACATAGGTATCAACATTCTGCTTATAAAAGAAAAAATCCTAAATGTTAGAATTCAGGAGACTAAACACATCTCTTGGGGAATGTGTCTGGTTTTCTCCTCCATGCTCCTCTTGCCAAGTAAGGACCTTCAGCAGACCCTGTCTAGATGTCATCACCAAATCATATTAGGTAAGGCAATCCCTTAACAAGAAGTTTCTTTGACCTTAGACTGTTATTTGTCCATAATCCTTCTAAACCTTAATATTCTTAAATAGATTTGGAAAGGCGTAGCAAAAAGAATCAAGCTAGGCTCAGTAGATATGTAATCTTGAAGAGCAGGGAGATTGTAATCTGGACATCTTTTTCTTTTTTCATTACTTCTTTAGAGTTGATGGGTATAGGAAATTATATGCTAAAAAATGCATTTTCATCTTTACTCCTGGCTTTTCCATACCCTATAAGCTTTTTCCTCTCTCTATACAGGTTTCTAGATCAAGGTGATACTGAATATATACCTGTCATGTATTCCATTTTGGGGTAAACAATGTACGGCAGTGATGGCTAAACTTTTTGGCATCGAGTGCCCAAAGCCCGTGTGTGTATACGCATTCCCAAAATGCAATACACATGCATCTCCCGCGCATGTGCATGTGTTCCCCCATACATGTGTGTGCATCCCCCATGCATACACCTCACCCTCACGTACGTGCATGTGTTTCCTGTGCAATGTGCATGTGTTCCTCCCCCCACATGCACCACAGTCCCCACGCATGGGTGGCAGAGACCCAAATAACGACTGGCGGGAGGCACTTGGACGTATGTGTGGCAGAACTGAGCTGGGGTGACGGCTCACATGCCCACAGAGAGGGCTCTGTGTACCACCTCTGGCATGCATGCCATAGGTTTGCCATCATGGATGTAGGGAGAGTGCAGAAAAAGGCTAAAAAAATACTAAATCAAAGAAATTAAATATCTGAGATAAGACAAAGAAACATAGCATAATCTAATTTATACGAACACATTCACTATTTAAATATCTCATTATAGTTCTCTGTCCTTGCAAACTGTCATTACTTGCAGGATATCTATATTGCAACCACTTCATACATCATATTTTCTTCATCAACATCTCACATTTTTCAGCTTTCCTCTTCCTCTCAACTTATTTTGGAGCAGGATTCTCATTTATTATCTCAATATGAATAAATCATCTCAATGTATTTCTTTTGTATGTGTCATTTCACGTCCATATATATTTAGTAACCATTCATAGTTTATTCTTTCTCTTGCACGCTTGCTCACTCGCTGTTGCAATCTCCCACTTCTTCGCTAATATTTTTTAAGTACATACAATTCCTTTACATGCTTAGAATACATTTGCAGTAAATACATTTTTGTTCTACATTCAGTTTATTTATTTTTTCATGATATATCCAAATCTTATTTCTATATCATGTGGTGGGAGAAGCATATTCCCAGGACATGATGTAGAAATGACATTTGGATATATCATGAAAAACATAAAAATAAAAAACAAGAAATGTATTTGCTGCAAATACAGGACCATTTTTATTTTTTTTTGAAAAACACTCATTCATCATAACAAACCACATATTATTCACCATCCCTTTACCAATATTTGTACCTCTTATATTTCTCATTAATATCTTTAATAAACATTCCACCAAAGTATAGGCATTCATCTACTTGCTGTAATTTTCATTGTTTACTTATAACTTGTGCTCACTCTGTATTTTCATTATCAAGGACCAAGACCTATCCCGATGATACTTTTTATCAGTTTCAGTATAAATTAATATATCATTTTAGTATGTTCTGCTCTATAGATGCCTTTGACCTGATTGTCTTTTTTCTTGGTCACATGTCTTTGCAATGTGTAGTTCAGCTAAGTCAGTGTTTTCATTTTTAATCTTCAATATTTAGTCAACCTTCCCCCAGAAGCAAATTGCATTCTTAATCTATTGCCACTTAACCAGAAAATTTTTCATTACAACAAAATTTCTTCTTATGGAAAATAATTTTTTGTCTGTTAGTGAAAATATAATGCAAAACTTGCCCCTGTGCTTTTTGTTTCTATTATTATCTCATTGCTTTTTAAATCTTATTCTGGGAGATGATCAGCCTTGGAAGATAGAGATCAAATAATTGATCTATCTAACTCAATGCTATGTGTACTAAATAGCAGAATCTCTTCAGAAATTATATTTCAATACATTTTAGATTTTACTTTCAACCAGATACTATAATAAAACTCCAACATTTTAAAAATCTAAGTCATTTGGCTTTAAAACATAAAAACAATTTTGAAATGTTTTAATATTAATGTATGGTTAATTGGGAATTCATGTCGCATTCTTGTATTTAATACCAGCCCATGTAAATTATGGATGAACTATCAGATGAAAAGTAATTAATAAATAAATAAAAAGCAGCACCTTTTCACCTGGCTGCCTGGTAAATTTCACAACTAAAGGATAAGAATTATTCAATTCAAAGAATTATTAAGCTATAAATAAATCCATGGCCAGGTTTCTTTGCTCCTACAGAAACGTTGAATTTAATTTTCTTGAGGATATAAAGATTAAACAAATATTTGTTTACGCTCCATATAACCCCTGCTTTTAGCAATAGAAAGTGTTGCAAGATTAGTAAAGGATTGTATCTTGAGAGTCAAATACCATTTAAAATATTTGGGAACAAAATATAACATAACAAAGAAAGAAGGCTAGCAGAGATACAAGTATGTGCAGAGTAATGTACCACAATTCCTCCCCCCATCCAAGCCCCAAATCACTGCCTTCAGTTAAGGCAGTGTAGCAGATGACCAGGATGAGCCTGAAGGAAGGATCAAAGGTGTCATAAGTCACAGGTCCCTGCAAGAGATCTAGTCTACCAGTCTTAGTCCATCTGTCTACCTTGAATGCCTCTCTTATCTCCCACTCTTATCTCCTCTTGACCGCCAGAGAGCTTAAAGAGCTTAAGCTTGCAATAAATCTTTGTACTGATTTGGACTGCCTGGATCTCCTGATTTCCCCAGCCCTTGACAGGCAGAGATTGAAGATTCCAGCCTCCCACCTACCATAAAAAAGCCCCAAGAGAACTGATGCATTTCTGAAATGGGAACATTTGAAAACCTGTCTTGTGTTTTCTTTGTGTCTTCTCAGAGTTGCTCTTGTGGAAAATATTCCTGAAGGCATAAACTATTCAGACAGTGCACCATCCCATTTGTCTCTTTTCCAGGGGTGGATGAATTTACTTAATATGGCTAAAGCATCTGTTGACATAGTGTCTTCCCAATGGAACCTCAGTCACAGTCATCCAACTCCATGGCAGGTACATTTTTTTTACAAAAATTTCAAGTCTTATTGTCTGCTTGGTTTGTAATTTCACTTGTCTGAGTCTGAATCCTTCAGGTTTTATTTAAATAAGAAAATAATTTCTGATTATTCTCATTGTGAGATTGAAGCAATTGCCTGTAGAATAGCCTTTCAGAGTAAGTTTCAGATCATATACCTAATATTTCAGAGTAATATTTCAGATCATATATGTTTAATACTGAAAATGGTGATACCAGATTATAGTTTCCTAACTTGATCATGGACTTTTTCATGTTTCATTATAATGATATTTTTCATATGTATTAAGACAGAAAATAAACTTCTTTTTAAAGAAACCTATTTCAAAATTACTAAATCAGTTTACATACTCTAATAAACTGTCCAGGCATTCTCCTGATTCTTGGATTGCAGCTGCAATTCTGGGAATTGTTATGTAATGAGAATGGCAAGATTGCAATAAAGGATAAAAACAGTGCCCATTGTTTCAATCAAATTTCTTTCTGTTTGTTCTTTAGTAATATGTTAGTTTATCACAGCTGTTTTTTTTCTCTAATTAGAATAAAAAATATTTCTAATGTATGGCAAATATAATTTTTGTGCTGTTTGTGAAGTCCCATAGTAATGAGAAGGAAATTTTATTGTCTACATTATTTTTATTTAAAAAATGATATAATTCATGAAAATTATACAGTATTTTGATGAATTAGTTTCAAGTTAAGGCTATAGGCAATTTAATTAATATTCTTTAAATACAAGATCACAGATTGGTTAAACTAGGATATTCCTGCTCCATAATTCAAAATTCCTGTAAGTTACAAATATCTATCGAATATTGTTCAGTTGTCTATCAGAAATTCAGTAGGATTGTTTGTTTTAAAATACCTCAATTCAAATGGACTCAGGAATTTGGAAGGTTTAGACTCTTCCAAAGCACTTTCCAATATAATAAGTGATTTAGAGGTTTAGGAATTGCTAACAATTAAGATTTGAGCTGTGAAGTCAAAAACTGTTTTAACTGAATGTTTGTTTATTCCAACTCTGGCATTTAGCATATCAATACATTTATAAGGAATACTTAAGATAATCCCAAAAATAATATTATTTTTTTGCTCTCTTAGAAAGGATTTACCTGCAATTAATTGATATAATTTTAATTTGTCAGTTTTTCATATCACCAGAGGTTGAACTGTCACAAAATCAGCCAAACAAGCTTTGAAAAAATTCAGTTTTTGCAACCTTTGTTGTTGCAAAAACTGATTTTTTTGGTAAAAGAACAACCAAGCCCCTGGCGAAATATTGGTGAGATCAAGTATTAACATTATAGCTGTGCACATAATGATTTTGAGAAAGATCATTTAGATACCATTTTAAAAGTTAGCAAATTATTTCCCATGGTGAAAGATGGATATCTAGAGAGTTAAATCTTCTTTGTAGAGAAATTGCAATTTAAATAGAAAAAAACCTCAGTATCTGTGCTAAGAAAACCTCAGTATCCCGTGCTAAGGGATCTCTCTTTGTAACTGTGTATAAATCTAGACTTATATTCATTCAATAGCAATTTTTCTGCCCCAATAAATTCATGGGAATCTTCAGTCATTTGTTCGTATCAGCAACTCATTTAACAACGGTCTTGCTTAGCAATGAAAATTTGAGGCTCAATTGTGGTCATAAGTCAAGGATTACTTGTACAAGCTCATTCCACCTGTGTCTTGCATCATGTATGGCTGTGTCTAGAATTACAGACATTGATTCTTTAGAGTCAGATGTCTTCCAAACACAAAGCCACTATGTTTTGTTGAGAAAAAGCCTGCTTCTCGTCACCAGGACCTTAACAACTTACAGGTGTGCTCAAAAATGTAATTTGTATTGCATCAAAGCTTTTTTTTTTTGCATTCAGTAAATAAACCACCATCAAATTCAAATTTTTGTCAATGCATTTTCTAAAATGCTGATTAGCAACTTAATATAATTAGAAGCTTGCAATATCATCCTACCTTGCAATTCTTTTAAAAAGTCAGAGTACATAAGATGAATTTTAGATGTAATGTAGTTTGCAATCTCCATGCCAAAGATGCTGTCAAAATTTAGCATCTAATTGCTTTTCAAAATTGCTCACTGATTTTTGTGATAGTGTAAAGGCTTCCAATTATTTTAACTTTTGGCTTAAAATTAGACATCTTGCACAGTGTTCTTTTTAAGAGGAATGCAAGATATCCTTCTGCGTGATATTATCGACATGACTTTGTAAGCTTCAAATCTTTTTCCAGACAATAGTTTTAAAGTCTTATAATAAGCAGTATCATATAATATAACATGGTATATTACACATCTTCATATATACACACAGATAGAATGGCATTGATTTTTTTAAAAAAGTTTATTAAGGATTGCTTCATTGATTAAAGAGAGACATGAAATAGTATGAAGATTAAAGAACAGGAAAGTGAGGTGAGGTGAAAAAGTAAGAAAAGTGTGAAAGGAAATATAGATAGAAGAAAAAAGAAAAGAAAAAAATATAAACTTTCTTACAGCTGTTGTTACAAATTTATCCTTTTTCCTTCTATAAAATATTTCCAATCTTTAATAAAGGTATAATTGTCATATCCCTAATTAGGTCAATTTTGCCATTTATGTTTCATCATCTTTACAATCCATTGTTCCATTATGGGCCTTTCAGTATTGTTCCAGTTTTCTGCATATGGTGGTCATATTGCAATTACCATATACAAAACTAATCTTCCATAAGTCTTTTTTAATTGGTTATCCATAAATCCTAGTATAAATTATTTTGATTTCTTTTGAATGTGAGTCTTTAAAATTCATTGCATCATGATATTTATTTGTATCCAATATTCCTTATTTTCCACAAATCTACCATGCATGTTAAAATGATCCTTCACATTTTCCATATTGTCAGCGGTGATTAGAGGTGTCTTTATATATCTTAACTTATTTCTCTAACCCTAAACCCCAGGCAATGGTGATGTCACTGGTTGATCCTTTTGCCACAGAAGCACTTTGGTGCTTCCGACATAGAAGTATAGTATCATGCACTGTTTAACTTGCCCTTCCTCCATTTCATATCTCAGCCAAAGTTTGTACATCCCATATTCATCAATTGTGTACAGTTCAGTATCAGAGTCCATCTTTTTTTCAATTCACAATTACCCTTTTATCTATATTAATCTCTTTTTAATTGTGTATATAAAAACCATTCAAAAATAAATTGCAATCAGTTGTTCTTTTGACTTCTTTTTAAGCTTCCTGGCTTCCATAAACATGTTGATTTTATATATTATGTAATCCCTGCTCATCTCATTGGTCCCTTCCTTTAAATCAGAGGTCTCCAAATTTTAAACCTGCTTTAAATGCTTCCATTTTATGGGCCTTATGAAGTGTGCCTTTTTTATGGTAGCCTCTGCCCTATGGAGACTCTTCCCCATGAGGTCTAGAAGCTCCCCATCTTCTTAACCTTCTGAAAAGCGCTTAAGACCTAGGTTTTCCACCAGTTGCCAAGGTTGGCATGGATGAACCTGTTATAAGATGCATGAGAAGGTTTAGTTGCAGCACCTGGCCTTTTTTTTTTTTTTTAATTCAATTTTTAAACATTGCTTTTATTTTTGGGTTGTGAACTACCCAAAGTTTAGTTTATAATGGGTGACCATATCAATGTTTTATGTAAGTAAATAAATAAATATTTTCCTTATAGGGGCAGCAAATTTTTGAAAAATTAGAAGAATTATTGTCCCAAAATATTGAAATCAAATTAGTGAGTGATATTCTTCACAAGAAGTCCAAATTACTAAATGACTTGGAAAAAAGGGGTAAGAGCATGAACTTTGTTTTTTCTTATTATAGTGATAAAGTCATATTGCTTATATCACACTTATGGGTTGTTGATATGTTATGTAAAACCATTCTGGATTATGCCTTGTAAAGTCAAGCATTTTCAATTTTCACCGGGTTCTGTGGAAAAGTTGAACATGATTAAGCATTTTGTATTGTATAAATGGTTTCACTTTGATCAAATTATGCCAATTCATATTAAAACAGAAAGCAATGTTGCTGGATATGTAAATCTTCAAAATGATGCTGACAGTAAACAAAGAACAAACTTAAAATGCACTCAATTTTTTTTCTGCAATACTACATTGGCATGAGGCATAGATGACAGCAATATGACAGCTTTTATGGTGGTAGAGAGATATCTCTTTCTCTATGTTACTTAATTTTGAATCATGATGATTTTAAAACAGACCAATCAAGTCAAAATGGAAATATACTTTATAAACCATATATTTTAATATGGCACACTCTGAGAGGACACATTCATAATACATTTTGATATTAATAAGCTTTAAACAAATAATTGAAATTAAGCTGTCTGCATGTTGGAAAATAAACATCTATTAGTATTATGAGAGAAGCTGAACATTTTTCTGTCCCTGTGATACAGCAATTAATAATATTAATTAGTTCTACAAAATGTATAAATAAAATTAACTATTTACTACAGAATCCAAATATAGTTTTTAATCCATTATATAGATTTCAGATTTTTTTGCCAATTTTATACATAAAATAATGAAGTATTCAACTTTATTGAAATATTTATTGTATGGACTACAGTATTTATTTGTTTCTGTTTTGTCAAATAATAAATTTTCATGTTGTAATTAATGGATAATGAAGCAAAATTGGATATTCTCCATTTTCAATACAATTTAATTATTTTATTGGTAAAGTATTTATATAATACTGAAGACCTCGAAGATTGTTGCGTTTAACAAATCAGTTTTTTACTGAAACAAAAAACATTTTGAGCCAAACAAATCAAAGCTATATCTCTATTTTCTTTAACAAAAAAAGTATTTCATTTGCATTATTATTAAATTTAGAAACTACATAAAAATCCTGATAGGTAAAAATAATCCTGGCACTATGAGCATTTATTTTTAGAGCATTATTTGCATGATTGTGGCATATGACAAAGTATTAAGTAGTTAGTCAAATAGTGTGTTTTTTAAGTTACATCCAAATCTAGTGCTTCTTATATACTTAGGGTACAGCATATCTGCTTGTAGTGGCAATCAATTAAAAATAAATGGTCTTCTATTGCTGGTTTGATAAAGGATACATTTCATATACTATAACTAAATAATACAACTATATTACTAAATAAATAGTTTAAAATTTCAAAAAATGAAACCTTAATTTTTCTTTTGTCCCATGTATTTATTTTACAATTGCTATTGTAACTAATATAATTTCTTAAAAATGCAAGGCTAGCAAGGAGGACATTGATGGAATTTGCCTAAATTGTCATGATTTATGGAGAAGTTTTAAGAATGGTGATACTTATTAATAGCAAAAATAATGTTTTTAGCAATTTAAAATTTCCATAATTTTAAATCAGGTGCAGATTTCTCCTTTTAATAACCCATCTCTGTTCTTCATACTGCATTTACAGAAATGCAGAAATACCGCAGTTATCTCTCTATATCTTTACCTTGCTACTATTTTAATAAGGGTTTTTATGCTTTTATATAACTCATAGTTTACTCTCATCATTTACTATGTCCATGTCAGGCACTAAAAGGGTCTACCTAGTGAAGATACACATTCATCAACATTCAACTCACCAATACTTTAAATCATTATCGTGTCAACATTCAATTATTCAAGATGCTCTATGGGAATGTGAGCTAATTTTTATACAAAGTTTCATTAACCAAATATTACGGGGAGAAAAACAAGTTCAGGGCTTTTATTGTTAGCAAATATTCTGAAGCCTAAGGTTAGATGCACTGCATCTATTTGGGAGGTGGGACGTAAAAGTTTTTTTAAAAAAACAGCTCCCATTCTGGAACATCTTTGTAACTCACATCAAAATCAGGCTCATTTTCTCATTCACTTTGCAGGGAGGTGTGAAACCAGATGCTGTGATGAGATGCCAACAGAATGGTGGTAAGTTATCCTAGAATGAGAAAATAACATGGAAATTTAGACCTGCATAAATAAAAGAAAAAGAAATTGGAAAAATAAAAATTGGAAAACCTCCATTAAGTTCCCATGAAGCTTCTATATTTGAATGTTGACACTTATGGATTCAGTGCGATCCAGTGAATTGCATTTGGATTTAGATGTAAACTTTGATTTTACTTCCAAACTTTCATAGACTTGTTAGATGATCTGGTGCCATTCATCTGTCAGTCTACATAAATGACAAAAAAAAGTCCTATTCAAATGAACAAGCAACCTGAAATCTATCTGAGTCTGCATTAGAGTAGTGGGCTTTTCATTTTATTTCATGCTGCTATTATACAAAAGTTGTCTCTTCTTTTTGACCAAGTGCCAGTAAGAGTATTTCAAAATTGCAGATCTCCATGGTAAGTTCCTAAACACAAATGTAAGACATGTGGAATGTATGCCCTGAAGATTCTGTTTCAAGCCTGTTGTTCAGTTATATCTGAAATGGGGAAGGATGAAAGAGAAATTCCAAATTATGAAGCAGACTATTCAAATGTATCATAGAATTAATATAAAATATTTAAAGGATACTCTGTTAAATGTCTCATAACACTGGGAAGCTATGACATCTATTGGGCAAGGGATTTGCAAATGAGACTTCCACTCTTTAGGAGGTTATTTAGAAACTCAGTAATGTCAGAAGGAACATTAGAAAACTAATGATAAAAGTGAATAAAAACAATAAATGATGGAAGTAAACTTGTCCCAGAATAAATGGAATGGTTCAGAAGAGGCTCAGCATTGAATAGGAAGTAATGTGTGTGATAATACCTATATATGATTTAGACATTTATGGAGAAATGCATAATGGAATGCTTGTAGTGACATTAGAGATATATTAGTAGGGAATGTGAATGTCTGTGTAGAGTACTTTTGTATGCAGAGGATACCCAAACAAATTGCAGCAAATTTAAGATAGATATATGAGACAGTAAAGAATATGGCCCAGAGGTAATGCTTCAGATAATCAATTGTATCTGACAGGAAAATGGAGTGACTCATTGTATATGTTGTGTATAAATGTGAAGAGTTAAAACAAGTAGGTGAATTTCTGGACCTTAAGACAGTGTTTATTCAAGATTAGAAGATTAATAGAAAAGATTTTAAGAAATGCAGATGCTGGTAGAAAACAGTGGATAGTTAAACTAGATATTTTAATACTCCTTATCCATGTATTATATCATATATATCTGCGGTCACCAACCAGTGGGCCACTGGTGAGCCGTGAAAAATTTTTGGTGGGCTGCAGAGAAATCTCACCCCCAGAACACCTCCACAAAGCAATTAATCCAGGCTGCGCAGAAACACAAGGCTGCGCCACCCATGTGGCCTGCGGGAAGTTCCCCGCCCACTCACTCCTTACCCGACAAACTTGCCTGCTCAATTGCTATTTTTCCTTTTTCTGACCATCATCTGTTCTGCTGCTCCGGGAGATTTAGATTAGCTAGGAAGCAGGAAATGGTTGGATTTCTTGCTTTCTAGTTAGTCTTTAGATCTTCGGCTCTGTTTTTCAGCACAGCCGAACCTCCCTTAGGACTGAAGGTTTGCTTGCAAGCAAATTCAGTGCAGACTCACGGCAAGCAAATTTGAGAGACTGAGCTAGCCGATGGCAGATAGATAGATCACTGAATGATTCTGTGAGCAACTCAATCTGCCTGCTTTGCCTGATTTTGGGTAAAAGTTGTTCTTTTTTATTAAAAGTTCAATATTTACATGCATGGTGTGTTGTGAATTAATTTTGTGAGTTTGCTTGCAAGCAAATTTTATGTGACAGACTGAGCTAGCCAATGGCAGATAGATTCTGAATGAATCTGTGATTCTATGAGCAACTCAATCTGCCTGCCTGCTTTGCCTGATTTTGGGTAAAAGTTGCTCTTTTTTATAAAAAAATTCAATATTATATAAGTATAAGCCATGCCCATCCAGTCACATGACCACCAAGCCACACCCACAAATTAGGCCACAGCCACAGAACTGGTTAGTGGTCCCTGGGATCTAAACTTATTAGTTTGGTGGTCCCTGAGATCCAAAAGGTTGGTGACCCCTGATATATATTATATATTAATTCTTATATATTAATATATATTAATTCATATATATTAATTCTTGTAGCTTCCTAGTTCTTGCTCTATTTCTGCACTGTGAAACTTCTGCTTATTGTTAAAGGGAATAGAATGATGTATGTATGTTAATCAGAGGTGGGTGATCACCATAAAGTTTGAAGGGAAAACAAGAAATAAAAATATACCATGCAAATCTAAATCTAAACTGGGAAGTATCCTACATGTGTGAGAGATAAAGATATATTATGCAGCTTTAATTCTCAGTAGGACATGCCATATTTGCCTTTGAGCATAAATACTTGCAAAATGATTTTTGATTATGTGACTTAGTATAATGAGATAGATAAAAGAAACGTGGCATACAAGAAAATATGTAGAAAACATTAATTTTCCTATGATTGCAGAGATATACTGTAAAGCTGGAAAGTAGGTCAATATTAGAAAAGGTTAAGTTATTAATACTCAAATATATGAACAATGTATATTTACTGTATTAATAGTTAGAGAAATACAGAATTTATTTTTTAAAAATTGGATTTTACTATGCAGCTATTAATTAAACCCAAACCATTGGAACACTTTCTTCAACCATGGGCTTGTTGTATACCCATCCCTTTTTCTTTAGCCAATAGCAATTATTACAAAAAGATAACCAATTAAGGCAGGAAGTAGTAAATCCCCTTCAAAACTGAAGCCATCCCAGAAAGTGAAGACTTTGAAATGAGTCCCAAAAAATCCTTTCCTTGCTAGGACCACAGTGGTAGAAATCTATTTATACTTCTGATGCTTTTAGGGCATCCAGGATCTAGAATGGTGTGTTATATAGATCTGTATATAATAAAGCTTCCTCTGTGCAGAATTTTACACTGGGAGAGCTTCATGAAAACAGGATTCCCGCACTAATAAAATCCCAGATTATATTGGAGCTTTAGCATGTTCAATTTATCAGGTGAAGACCTCTTTTCTATAGGTATTAATACGACTGTATACTGACATTTGGAAGAGGACAAATGGCATGTATGCAGTTTCCATATTGACTTTATAGAATTATAATATCTTTAAAAACCTTATTTCTCATCAGTGTTAAATTGGATGAGGACTAGTTAAGGTGAGTGCAATGCAAAACAAGCAGACTTTGGAACTAAGAAATATAAATGCTGAGAAAAACAGCAACAACAATATGTTTACACATACACACACATATAAATGGTATTCACACATAATAATTTATGAAATATCAACAGTACAAAAGAGAAAACTCTGGAGTTGTATTTGTCGGTTGAGCTAAGTAATTACACCTATTCGACTTGTCCATTAGACTACAAACAGAATCAATGAGAAAGAAAGAAAAATACTGAATATGTACTTCATAATAATATATATGTCATTATAAAGAGTGGCCTCCTGAAACATATGCATTATATTTCAATTGAAATATAATGAAAAAGAACAATGATTGTGTTAAACAATAAAAATACTGAAGCCAAATATGAAATGATATAGAATTTAGAAATTCAAAATTAAACTATTTTAAATATCATAGTGTTGGATAACATAAAAATAATTTTCAGTTTAAAAATTGGACGAGCAATAAAATACCTTTATGTTGTTAATATGAGCATTCTATTTTTATACTTTACCCTATTTGAGTGCAAAGATTTTGCATTAATGGAATCTTTGGAACATCTCCAGGCCTTTGACAAAAATGCTAAAAGGGAAGCTTAAAATGTCTAGAGATATGATCTTTTGCCTCTGAGCCATTGGAACACATCCAACATAAAAAGCTCTTCTCATTGCAGTTAATTTCTTTGTTAAATAATTTGTCTCCTAAAAAAACCCAATGAATTATTTTTCTGTGAGAACCGTCATTTAGTTATCTCACTTTCTTTTTTCAGAAAGTTTCTTTGAAATTAATAATATACAACTACCAATTAAATATAATTTGGCATCAAATTAAACAAAATATACAAACTTTGCTGTATTTAATTATTTGCTTCTAGTGGGACAAATAATACATTAAAAAGAATGTAATACTTCTACATCTCACAAAGTTTTCATTCTGATTTAATTTCTCTCTTTATTACCATTCAAGCCAGGTGTGGGCTGTCTGTGATCCCCAGCCCCATTTTATTTCAGCCCCCAGAGGGGCCAAAATAAGGACATAATTCACTAAATCTTCATAAACCTTAATCCTCTTTAATATTTAAAAATGAGCACCGGAAGCTCTCTAAGCATATAAAAAGTTACAATTATCAATTAGTTGCACACAAAACAGTTTCATCATCATATCCTCCCATACTACCACCTCTTACAATACTAGACAACATAGTATCAACAATAGAGACCTTCACATTTCTAGGTTCTACCATATCACATGACCTAAAATGGATACCCAACATCAAAAACGTCCAAAAAAGCATCAAAAGCACACAAGATAATTTTTTCTGTGCCAACTCAGAAGCTGCAAATGCCCAAGGCCTGCTGATCAGTATCTACAGAGGATTACTGAGTCTATCAGCTGCAACCTCTATAACTCTGGTTTGGTTCTGCAACCGCAACAAGACCATAAATACAGGCCTCTAGAGAGTAATTAGGACTTCAGAAAAACATATTACGATCAAGCCTGCCTTAGTTGAGACTGTATTGTGCACAAGTCCAAAAAGGGCTGTTGAAAATATTTACAGACCCCTCACATTCTTGACATAAACTGTTTAAAACTCCTTCCCCTCAAAACGAACACTTAACAGTACTGCAACTACATACACTAGACACAAAGTCAGTTTTTTCTCGAACACCATCCACTGCTCAAACAAATAATTCCCTCACGCTGTCCAACTATTTTACAAAGGTCTGCATTAGTTTACTATTAATCTTCTCATCCTTCCTTATCGCCTACTTTGGGAGGGTTCTTATCATACTTCTCGTATTCATCTATCCTATCTTCCTATTCTTATCCTATTCTATCCTATTCTATTCTATTATCTTTGAGTCAGTTTTCTGAAATTCAATTTGCAACATACCCTCAACAACACAACAATATCTTTAATGTCTAAGAACTTAAAAAACAATCCAAAGTATGTATTGGTACCTTATCACGTTACCTTGTAGTGTCACAGGAATAGGCAATTGTTTTGGGGCTTACTTGGTTAATGTCTTTTAGAAATGAATGGAAGAAGAAAAGGAACAGACTTGGAACGAATGGAACAGAATAGAATTCTTTATTGGCCAGTGTAATTGTACATTCAAGAAAATTTGTTCTTGGTCATATGCTTCTCGGTGTAAATAAAAGAAAAGATACATTCATCAAGATGTCAAAATCATGAGGTATAATTATTAATAATAGTCATCAGGTACAAAATAAGCAATCAAATCATACTACGGAAACAGCAATAATAATTGTAAGGATAAAGCAACAAAATTACAGTCATACAGTCAGCAAGTGGAGGAGATGGAGATAGGAGTGATGAGAGAATTAATACTAATAGTAATGCAGACTTAGTAAAGCTAGTTGGACCGTGTTGAAAAATTATTTGTTTGTGGATTGATGGTGTTGGGAAAAAAACTGTTCTTGTGTCAGTTGTTCTGGTTGTGCAGTGCTCTTAGTGTTGTTTGAGAAAGGAGTTGAAACATTTATGTCTGGGATGTGAAGGCTCTGTAAATATTTCACAGCCCTCTTTTGATTGGTGCAGTATACAGGTCCTCAATGAAAGGCAGAGGTGTAGTAATTTGTTTTTTTCTGCAGTTCTAATTACTCTGTGTCTGTCACAGACTCTGTCAGCAGAGCTCTGAATCTGTGTCGTGCCGTTGGGTTTTGCAAACCAAACCAAACAGTTTACAAGGATACAGCATATAGACTCAATAACTTCCTCTTGTAGAAACTGTATCAGGCGCCATTGAGCTTTCTGAGTTGGCACAGAAAGAACATTCTTTGTTGTGCTTTTTTGATGATGTTTTAGATGTTAGGTCTCCATTTTAGGTCTTGTAATGTGATCCTAGCTAGCAGATTGGCATATGCATGAATGAGATAAACCTATCTTTGCTTTGAACAGGAAATGTTGCAGTGGCATGGATAGTAGTAACCAGTCTAGGAATTCTTTATCTTACTAACAAAGGTTATTATTGGCTGGGAAGGTGGGATCTGTTTGGGGACAGTTGCGGTGTAGAAGATTCCAACATGGAGTGTAGTCATGATCAACAAAGAAATGAAAATAAGAAAGATACTTTGGATGTCTAAAGGGGAAATAATTGTTGGGCTGTTTTCAAATACTTTTTTTGTATGATGCAAGCCTGAGTAACATAATGAATTATTTCTGCTGCGTGTGCTTTTATTAGAGACACTGCTATGAGATGACATGATGTGTATATTGTTTAAATAAATACAGACATGGACAAATGTATTTCAGTAGTGTCCCAAGGTGCTTTTTCAAGAGGCAACTGGACTTTCTGGTTTTTCTTTGAAGATGTTTAGCTTCTCATCCAAAAAACTACTTCAGCTGCATAGACATTTCAGCACTGTGTTGAAGCTCTGACCCTCTCAGCTGCATCTTTCTAGCCTTCTTCCTGTACTTCTGGTATGGCTAACTGATGAGAACTAAATCACTTGAAATAGATCTATACTAGTCTCCCTTTATTTCTTTTGTCAATAAAATATAAATTCAACAAAAAAAATAGTGTGCCGTGAAAGCGACTATCTGCAAAGGCTCCTGTATTGGGGCTGAAAGGTGAAGGCTGAAGCAGTGTGCTTCATCCCATATTTGGGTGGACCAGGTTACCCTAATAGACCAGTTTCACCGGAAAACACTTAACCTGTCCCCTGGTACAGCTGACAAAGTAAGGAGAGCCCATGGCTTAGAGGTTAATACATCTACCTAATATGCTAGTCGCCAGGATTCAAATCCCAGAAAGTGTATGGCTAGCTGATGAGAGCTAAAGAGCTGAATAGCTTGAAATATATCTATACTAGTCTCTCTTTATTGTAGGAATTTAGGTTCCTCCTCCACCTACACACAAACAGATTAATGTCACCATTGGGTCAAGAATATCTTCTCTCCTTGCAACTACATGACATTACCACTAATCATCAGATAGGTGGACTGGTTTGGCTGGACTGCTGCAGCTTCTTTACAGCTAAGCTTAGCATTTTCTTTTGGAAGCTACATATCTGCAAGCTGGAACAGCACAGTTACAATTCTTCTGTCAACTCCACTTGCTGCTGGCCAAAATAACCAGTCAGTTTTCTTTAACATATTATAGCTGCTTTGCTGGCTTCATGTGGAAGATCTGTCTAAATCAGCTAAAGCCTTAGTGCTCAGCCTAGTTCTTCTCTCTGGAGCTTTTCAATGCTTTCTCTCTCTGGGACTGGGTTACCCTAAATGAAGCCACCAGAGAGCAATCCATGGATGCAATAAGAGCAGAAAAATAACTACATTTTGCTGCTCTAATTGTAATGCTATCATTGTTAATAAAGGCTGTTAGCAGTGTTTAAACAGGTTCATTTTTCATCATCTTCTAGTAGCACTATTAAGTGTCTCAGCCTCGAGAAAGCAACTAGTTAAGGCAAAAAAGAGGTGACACCCTGAACATTTGTTATGAGTGCATGACAAAAATGGGAGTGACATAAATGCTGCCCTTGATTTCAGTTGGGTTGTATATAGCCATCAAGCCGCATCTGTTCCATCTTGACTTTGTAGAGATGCCTCCATCCTTTAGAGGGATTTCAGGAACAATTGTGTTCCTCTGGCAGATACATTCTCTTATTCCATAATTTAAATAATGCTTTCTATTAGTATATATTTAAAGTTCCAATAAAGTTGGCACTGTTGATGTTTTGTGCAGATGCTTATTTTTATCTGCAGTGTGGCATTTTAAAAAATTTGAATATTAGGAATATTTTTTTACTTAAAAATCTTATTGAAAAGCTAGAAATGTTTTCCTTTTAATGTATGACCAAAAACAAAAAAACTATGGGCTTTCATTCATTTCGGAGAGAATATAAATCATTTGCACTATGTGAGGCTTCTAAAAAACAGCCTATCTTGTGCTACATCCTAAAACATTTTATATAGCTATTTTTTCATTCTTTCTTTGGAATATATTATAACTTTTTTCCATTTAGACAATTTTTGTCATTGTCTTTCAAGACTATGCTTAGTGTGCAGTAGTACATTGTACTATAATAATGAAATATTATACTTTTGGATCAGTGGGGTCCTAGCTTTGTAAATCAAGTTATTCCACCTTTTTCTTCCTGGGCCATTTTTTTTTTTTTTGGGTGGTGAGAAGAAAACAAAGGAAAAAAGAGTTAGAAGTTGAAGGATGGTATCTTTTGTAAAATTCAAAAAATGTGGCAAGACTTTGTCTATTGTATGAGAAAAGCTTCATTTACAAGAATTCAAAGTGCTGTTTACCGTAGCATAATTTTTTTCCATGTGTCAGTCAATACTTAATTACTAACTCAAGACCATATTCATAACCAAAATGAATACAATGAATTGAAAAATATTTTCTAGACACATTTTAATCCATGAATGTCTGCAGATGGGTAATTACAATTTTGTAACTTCTGCCAGTCTATTTTTAAAACAACTTCAGCCTGAGATATTTTGAACTATATCTCACTGAGCTCTATGTGACTTTAGGCTTATTATCTTTAAGAGAGGATGATTTAATTATATGTTCTAATTTGTTTATTTTTGTATATTTTGTTTAGGTGCAGAAGTGATAAATGTAAATTTAACTGCTTATAATGATGGTCATTTGCAGTCATCCTTCTGGATTGTGGATAAGCAACATGTATACATTGGAAGTGCCAGTTTAGATTGGAGTTCACTGGGGCAGGTATTAGTTCTTTAAACTGCAAAGTAAATTCTTAAAAAACCATAGTTAACTTTGTTGAGGAAGAAACAGCCATTGGCTTTTGAATATGTGGATCATTTATGTTAGTTAATTATTTCATTCATTATATAATTCTGGAAATTGTGCTGTTGTTAACTGAATCTTCTACAATTAGATAAAGTAATATGATACAATAGGCTATATGGCACCCTCTACTACTATTATTAGTATTATTAGCTTTAGTAGGCTGTTTCAATTGCACATGTACCAGTCAGATTTAACAGATAATCAGAGTTGGAAGGGACCTTGTAGGTCATCTAGTCTAACCCCCCGCCCAAGAGGAAGACCCTACACCATTTCTGACAAATGGCAGTCCAATCTCTTCTTGAAAGTCTCAAGTGATGGTGCTCCCACAAC
>BHFT01049586.1:0-20213 GCA_004320025.1 Laticauda laticaudata | reverse complement strand
TTTTTTTTTTTTACGAAATTCAAGTCGCGAGCAAAGAAACGGAGTTAAAGGCACAGCAACAACCAAACTGGCAGAGGGGAAAGAAATTTGGCTATGGGGAGGTGGTGCAGAGCAGCCCAAAAACCACCTGCCTTTTTTTGGGGGGGACGCAACGGCGCTTCCCTTAAATAGGACTTTCAGACTAGTCGGAAAGAAGGCTAAGACAAACAAACCAAATTGCAATCAAACCTGCTGTGACATGAGCTAAGATTCCTGTTTTGTTCAATGGATCATCGAAAGCACTGCCTGTCTTGCACGAGGCTGAGCAAAAACTGGGGAACGCTGAGGAGGAGTCACATGGATGAGGAGGAGCATTCCACAAATCAAGCTCAGCCTATGAATGCGGAGACTGAAGCACCTCCCACTACTGGATACTCTGAACAGCTCATAGGAGAAAGGATGTTTTTTCTAAATAGGAATTCTCCACCCCAGCAGCCAGTTGCAAGAGAATTAGGCACATGTCCTCAAAACTCTTAACTGTACCGAACAGTTCCAAATGACTGCCTATGCTCACCTAGACCACTCTTGTTTCTTGGTGGTTAAAGTATATAGAGTAGAATAAAGTATTAAGACCCCTGTTTTCTGAGCTTCAGAAAACAGCCTTTTAATTTTCCCATCTATTTTAAAGGGAGAACTGGAATTTTCTACCTGTAATCTTGAAGGACTAAAGAAATAAATAGTATTTATTATGGAATATTTATTATGGAACCTTCTCTTCCTACTTTGTTCAAGATACAGTGGTTAAACATAGACAATTTTGAATGGTCTCTACCCAGAACAAATTAGTTGTGGTTTTTCCAGGCATGGACCAAACCATGTAGGTTTGGCAGAGATGTCTTGGAGTTGGAGATAGTGAGAGTGGAACATAAGAGAAGATTAACAGAAGGAATGTCCAGGGAAGATTTGGGGGGGGGGGTTGGGGTATACAAGTAGTCCTCGATTTATGACCATCATTGAGTCCCAAATTTTAGTAGCTTAGCAAGACATTTGCTAAGTGAATTTTGCCCCATTTTATGATCTTCCTTGCCATAGTGAATCAGTGCAGTTAAATTAGTAACATGAGTATTAAGTATTAGAAGGTGACAAGATCACATGACCCCTGGATGCTTCAACTGTCATAAATATGAGTCAGTTGCCAAGTGTTATAATTTTGATCACATGACCACAGGAATGCTGCAACGATCATAAGCATGAAAAAACAGCCATGAGTCCCTTTTCTTTTTAGTGAAACTGCAACTTCGAACTGTCACTAAATGAGTGGTTGTAAGTCAAGAACTATCTGTACACTGCTTAAATTCAGGTGTGACAAAGGAGAGGCAAGAGGAAGAAAGATGCTGGGCATGTGACTTGATAGGAGCTGGGAGAAAGAGTATCACCTTTGTCTCACGGTCCCTGCAAGATTGTTCTGGACTCTGCCTTGGCAGAAATCCAGAATAATTGAAAAGTTCTGAGTTTCAGTCCAGTGAACCATGATCTACCGGGAATGGTTTGGCCAAATTTACAAGCTATTGTGTGTTCCTAATCCTGTACTTTTAATTTAATACAAGAATATGGATGTTTTTGTATCATCTTTCACCTCAGATGAAATCATACAATAATCTATGTCAAGTTCCTCATCTGTGGCAGTTTGATGCTGTGGGCTTTTTTCCTATTTGCTTTCTCCCATGTGCCAGAAGGCCACATTAATTGAAAGTTGGAACAGCAGCAGTTCCTTCTATCATTTATCTTTGAAGAGGAAATAGAAAAGCATATTTTTAATTACATTTCCTCTCAGAAACTTGCTCCTAGATATGCTTTGACCAGTTTTAGATGGTGAAAACAAATTTCAGGATTGCATTATTGGGTTGTGTGTGCAAATAGGAATGTCTATTTTCAGAAAAAAAGTTTGTATGTTTCACCTGATCAGCAAATGTACAAAATAAAATGGAAGCTTCAGCCTGAGAGCCTGAGTTTATTTGGAAACAAGTTGGACTAGATTCAAGAGAAAAAGATATGCTAAATACATATTACAGACCAGACTGCAATTTAATTTAATTCCAAAAAACTCCACTCTGCATGTATTATTTTGAAATGTATAAATTTTAAGAATTGTGAACTTTTCTGCTGGAGTTCAGTAACATCTGAAAGATCACAAGTGGCTCATCTCTGGAGAAGTTCCATTTCCTGCCAATTCACTAGTATTTGCTTTTTCATCATCAAGAGAACAAGGAGCCACTTGCTGCCAAGCCAGTGAAGCTGATATTTAGCATTCTTTGATCCTCAAGAGTATCAACATGCAAGACAATTTCTTACTTTTAATGGGCGCAGTTGTCTGAACATTCTTGCGTTTCTCTGGTGGTGGAGGAATAAGAGGAGTGGCACGGCATGGCTGTGCAGAAATCTAGAAGAAAGCATTTTAGAACAATCCATGTCATCAGCGAGAGCAATGGTAATGTGTCAAAAACATTATTTTCTAGGCAACAGCAAATTTGTCCTGATAGTGCTCTTTTCATTTCTGAAAGATGCCTCTAGAGGATAGCATTAATAATTAGCCTCTTGCATGAACCTAGCACAACCTCAGAACGCATGTTGACTCCCTCCCTCCTTTAAGACAGAAAAAGCTGCATGTTTAATTGTATGTTCAGCAAAGCGCCAGACTCCTGTTGCACCGATCTGCCAAACACATACACTCTCTATCGCTCTCAGCCCCTTTGCAGAGGCAACAAGCCATGTGCACATTAGAGGCATTGAGAGTGATCCATGCAACAAATTATCCTCATGAAAAGATAAAGACAAAAGATTGAACCCTGCAGGCTTCCTTCATGTTAATGCATCCAGAGCCTTTTTTTTTTTAATTTAGACTAGGAAAAGCATCTCAGAGTAGGAAAGGCCATTTACGATGGCATCATTCCTCACAGAGGCCCATGACAAGAAAAGCATTGAGTGGTGCAGAGCTTCCTCTAGTTACTCCACTTCTCAGTCTTACACATTTTCTGGACGCAAAGAGGGTTAGGAATAATGACTGCAAGACTTTCTCTTTTATTTGGAGGGAAGGGATGACAGCAAGATGGGCTAGATCAAGGGTGTCAAACTCAAGGCTTAGATCTGGTCCACGGGGTGGTTAGATCTGGCCCACGTGGCCAACCTGGAAACAGAGGAGGACTGGCCCGCCAGAGAAATCGATCAAACATAACCCTGATGTGGCCCTCAATGAAATCGAGTTTGACACCCCTGGGCTGTTTCACTCTGGCACTACACCAGCATCTTAACACTTAATTTCCTTTGTCTCAGCAGCACTGAAACAACACAATATGGACCCGGTCTCTATATAGTTCTTGTGTGACTATGCAACACAGTCTGTTTCTCAGACAACATATTGGGATGCATTTAACATCTCAGTCTGCTAAGCTCACTCTAAAAGGCAGTCCTTGGGTTATGACCACTCATTCAACAACTGTTCAAACTTAGTAAGAATGCTGAACGAGGTGGACTTATGACTGATCCTCAGAGTTCCAGCTGTTGCAGCACATCCCCCAGGGTCACATAATTGGAACCCAGGCTCCCAGAGAAGTCAATGGGGAAGGCCAGCAAGAAGTTGGAAGTCACGGTTTGCTTTCTTAAGAATCCATGCAGTCCTCACTTAACAACTGCAACCAGGAATGCTGGAACTGCTGTTGCTAAATGGCATGGTCAAGTGATGCCACACCAGACCATGTTTGTGTTGCTTAGCAATGGCAAATCCAGGCCCACCTAATGTCATGACCCAAGGACTCACCTGCACATTTTTTTTGACACTGATAGCATTTTTCTATAAACTTCTGCTGGGATACAAGAGTAATTAAGATGGTTTAACCCAAGTGGGTTGATGGATCTAGATGCTTTTCTGAATGTAACTTCACAAATTTCCAGCCTAGTTTGTCATCAATACTGATAAACCTGGCCAATTTGTGGCACACAAAATTCCTCCAGATGGTTCCTCAATGCCCTCTTCTCTTCAACAGATATCACATGGCATCTTGGGGCACCAGACTATTGAAAGGGATGAAGCAGACTAATAGTAGGCTGGAGTACTGTTGCAGAAAATCTGGGTACAATTTGATTTTTACATGGATTTGAGTTCTCCTCAAGGCCTACATGCAATCCTATTTTGTGACAATGGATATAGAAGAGAGGGTTTACTTCTTCTCTACCTCTGCTGCATTTGCATTGAAGAGTTCTGCAAAAGCTTTTCAATGCTGCACAGTATTTCTTCCATTAAGATATTGAGGGAAGGGAATCAGAACAGCTCGAAGCTGGCTGAGAGCAATTTTCCATCATTTTTGTAGAAAAGACTCAATTTGCTGCAGATGCCAATACTGAGGCAGTTCCTATTCATATAGATGTGTTTTTTAATTGCTTATACATATTGACGATGTGGAAAAGTTAAGGCCCACCATCTGCTTGCTCAACTCTTTTCCCACCTAACTAATTAGTCACACTGGAATCACCCATAGTTACCAGAAATGATTAATGACTTCTTCAGCAAAAAAAGTCTTGCCACTTACTTTAAAAAGAAAGTTATGTGACCTTTATTGAAAAGTCCTCTTTGCACCTCGAAGAGTTTTGTAATTATAAGCCAGGCTCTAATATTCCATTTCTGAATAAGATGGTTGAGAAAACTATAACCTTTCTGTTCAAGGTGGATAATGAAAGTTGATTATCCAGCAAATGAGTTACATTGGAAATCAGTGAGGAGAAATACAACACTGGTATGGAGGAGTACTGAGGTAGCCCTGAGGAAGATATTGTATGTAGCAGCCATTAGGAAAACATGAGCTTGGCCAAAAAAAACAGGACGTGATGAACACTCAAGATTCCTCACCTTGATTCTCTTGAATATAAGAGATAATGAAATCATTCTGTTAGGCTTTCTGTCACATTTTTAATAAAAATAAAGCAGACTTCCAGTAGTTCTTATTTCCTGGCCTGGAATGCTTTGAAGGGCTGCTATTTGCGAGATCTCCTTCATTTCTTGGCACTTTTCAACACCACTGATGGAGTTGGACATCTGGAGAATTTGGGCCTTAGGGAAATTGTTTTATAGAGATTACAGTCTTTCTTGCCAGGACTCATCGAGATGGTGGGTGCTATGGTGTCCCATGAAGTTCTATCATATCCTCTTGTTCAATCTCTATCGGAAATGATTGGGGAGATTATTTGGAACTTATTTAGAACTTTGGAATGGGGTGTCATCACTATGCTTGTGCCAGTTCTATTGCTTCTTTTATTTAATTCCACAGGAGCAATCAAGATAACGGGCAGGAGGAAGAACAAAATTAAATTAAATTCAGACTAAGAGTGGTGCTGTTGGTAAGAAGAAAACTGGATTCAGGGATGGATGTGAGTGTCAGGCGGAGCTCCATTCAAAATCCAGGAAAGAAATACTTAGACTCTTTAGTTTAGAGAAAAGATATCTTTTACTGAAAGTGAAGTGGTAGCAACCAAAGAATTCTGAATCTGAGAAATTAGGCGCGCAATTCACATATACAAAGTGATGGAAGTATTCCCACCCCCAATAGTTCAGATGAAACTTCCAATTAGAAATTGTGAGTATGATCATGTGGGCATCTTCAGGTAATGATGAGGCCTCTGTCTGTTGACCTTGGCATACTTTGATAACGGGTTGCAGTTGGGCAGAGAAAAGAAAGCTAAGCGAGAAAGAGAAACCTAACTCTATTGTATGCTCCCCCCCACACTTTTACACAACAGAAGAATGTAACACCTCCAGCTCATTTCTCAGACTTGTCCCTACCTCCCGTCTCCCCCGTTTCTTATGACAGCCGAAAGATGCAAAGCGATAGTAGAAGATCTTGAAGGCTGACACCAACTGCCAAGGTATCAACCAAGTGAAACCTGGCTTAATGCCAGTAACTGTGAGAGGAATTTTGGAGTCCTAGAGCACAATCACTTAAATGTGATCCAACAGTGAGTGACAGCAGCCAAAATAACCAATACAATCCTAAGCTACATGAATAGAATTAAGATCACATGAAGTTATAATACTGCTTTACAAAGCCTTAGTAAGACCACACTTCGAATATTGCATGCAATTCTAGTCCCCCCCAGAATGACTAGAGACTCTAGAAAGAGTGCAAAGAAGAGCAACAAAATGATTAGGGGACTGGAGGATAAAACACAGGAAGAATGGTTATAGGAATTGGGTATCTCTTGTCTAATGAAAAGAAGGACAAGGGGTGACATGATAGCAGAATTCCAATATTTGAGTGACTGCCATAACGAAAAGGGGGTCAACTTATTTTCCAAAGCACCAGAAGGCAAGACAAGGAACAATGGCTGGAAACTAATGAAGGAGAGAAGCAACTATGTTCTCCTGCTTGATCAGGGATTGGAGTCAAGAGCTCCAAAGTCCCTTCCAGATCTGTTCAGATTGATTGGTTGGTTGTTTGATCTTGGAAAGCTGAATTCTTGAATTGCTGTTGAGTTTGGTGTAGTGGTGAAGGCAGCAGGTAAGAGGCATTAGAAATGCTCAGTTCCATTCCCACCTGAAGGGCAAAACCATCCGTTTAACTTTGGTCAGTCCCTAGGAAGCAGAAGGGGGAAAGCCTTCCAAAAACCCTTGCCAAGGACACTGCAAGGCCAGGCATCAAGGCTTAACCAAAGGCTTAACCAAAGCTAAGTAGTGTCAGGTTTCACTCAGGGCTCAGTTACAAAGGTCATTTGCTAGAGTTGAAAACGCTCTACTGCAATATAAACAATGAAAACATCTTCCAAATGCTTGGTGAAGCCTGGACAAAGAGTGCTTTTCCAGGTCCGGTCGCTAGTAGGCGGAAGGTAACATCAAATGCCAAGAAAAGGCATCAATTCAGTCGTGCCATCAGCTCTTGAGTTTTAAATCATTGAGCACTGCATTGCTAGAAAGAGGGGAAGAGGAGGAGAAAGCGTAGGGGAACTTCCTCTTCCGGATGCCTCATGGGAGGAAGTTGGTGGGCAGAGCGGCTTCTGTGCCCTTCCCAGGATGGGAAGCAGCCGCTGGCGGGTGAGTTGGGGGCAGCAGGTGGGAGGGGAGTCCGGGAGCGAGTCGGGCTGTTCGGTTCCCCTCGCGGCCTGGAAGCAGAGAAGCAACCGGGCTGAAGCGTGTCAGCTGGCAGGTTCCCTCCCTCCCTCCCCAGATCGGAGCCCGCTTGGGGCTGCAGGCTGTGAAAACCGGTGGCTATTCGCATTCTCTGCTGGGGGAAATCTAAGAAGCCTCTTTCAAGCGACGGTGAATCCTTTGGGAATGGCTCCCCTCCAGAGGCTGTGGGGGCTCCGTCACTGGAGGGTCTTCAGGGGAGATGGGACAGACCGTTTGTTCGGAAGGGAAGGCTCTCCTGCCTGAACAGGGGATGGACGAGAAGACCTCCAAGGTCCCCAAAAAAACTCAATCATCGTCTGTGGTGGACCCTGATGTTTTCTGGGCAACAAAGATCGGGCTGATGTGTCTCTTGGTCTTTTCTGGGTTCTTGTTTTGTTTTACTTCCATTTCAAGCTGACGAAGTTGGTTGCCCCCCATCCGTAGTATTCAAGCAAGGTTCAACTTGCTTAAATGCCCAGCAGTTTTTAAAAAATAAGCTGTTGATCAGACAGCTTAATGACACAGATGAAAGTCCCAATTGCAGTCAGTAAGTGAGGACTACTTCAACTGGATGTCACCAAAGGGATTGTGGAAAGTATTTTCTGCTCTTACTTGGAAGCTCAGGGCTTCCATGGGCAAAACTGGGCGCTCAAATCTTGCAGAGACTTGAGGAGTCTTTTCATCACTTAAAGCCCCACATCTGTAAAATTTGTGTCATGCAGACTGAAGAGGTGTGGCTTTGATGAAATGAAAGACAAAGTCCAAGTGTGGTGTGTTTATAACCAATGTATTTATTCATCTGAATAAAGATGGGTCCCTCCTAAGGAGGAAGAACCCAGAACATAGTGCAAGGCAGATATTGATACGTTACATTTCTTTGCTTTTTGCTTCATTACATACAATAAAAGGCAGTTGGCACATGACAGGAATGTAGAAATTATAAAAATTACAAAAAATAATCACGCCATGCCTTCTATGGAGTGAGTGATATCGAGTTGACCATGCCCACCCAAGTTTTGTGGCTTCCAGTGTTTTGTTTTTCTGGGGAAACGGGTCCAAATGGCTCTTTGATGTTTAAGGTTGCAGACCTCTGGGCTTAGTGGTTTCCTGTGAAAGTTTCCATGGCCTCAGAAGCCTGTTCAGGCCGGAACTTCAGCATTGCCATCTCAACAGATGAGCAATCAGTAAATTCATCAGATTCCTGATTAACATTAGTGCAGAAGTCTTGAGTAACCATTTTGAGATGTTTTTAACATGCTTGAAAGATTGGATTTTTTCCATGTTGTAGGTATGTGTATTTTTATTTTTCTCTGAACATATATATCTGCAAGTGTACATATCAGGATGTAATAAAAATCAATTGGTCCTTAAAAATTTCTTAAAAGTAAGGTCAATACAACCACAGAAAAACAACAATACATGGTATATTGGCAGGGGTCCCCAACCACCGGGCCCCAGACCGGTACCGCCCGTGGATCATTTTGTACGGGCCGCAAAGAATGAATAATCGTGATTAAAATATATATAAAAATATGTTTTTAGGAAAGAAATAGTAAAGAAGCCCTTTACTATTGGGAAGAATTGATTTTGCCGGTCCTTGAAAAGTGTTTTCAGCGTGGAACTGGTCCCTGGTACAAAAAAGGTTGGGGACCACTAGGTATATTACATCAGATCATCATTTATTTTATAAAAGAAAGCCAAAGGGACAAGTCGTGTGTGAAAAATATAATATTCAATAATTTGAGAACCACCTTTAGCAGCAACAACTAGAAGTAATTTTTTTTCTGTGTACTTTATCAGTCTCTTGCAGTGTTGTGGAGGAATTTTGGCTTGCTCTTCTTTACAACATGTTTCAGTTCATTGAGGATTGTGGGTGCTTTTTTATGCACAACTCTTGAGGTCCGTCAGTCAGGTTGAGGTCTGAATTTGACTGCCATTGGAACACCTTGGTTCTTTTTCTTTTTCAGCCATTCTGTTGTAGATATCCTGATGTGTTTTGCGACCATTGTCCTGTTGCATAATCCCATGTCAGCCTAGCTTCAGTACTGACAGATGGCCTCACTTGACTCTAGAATACTTTGGTACACAGAGAGTTCATGGTCGACTCAAAGACTGCAAGATGTCTAGGTCCTGTGGCTACAAAACAAGCCCAAATCATCACCTCCACCTCTTTTTTTTAATTTTTATTGGTTTAAACAACATAAACAACAAAACAAATACATTAAGCCATCTTCCATATATATACATACAATGTGCCGGTTGCTTTTACAAATTGTTTGTGCTACCTTTCGTAGTCTTTTTTAAGAAAAATTATTGGTTTTAAAACAAACATAAATAAACAAAACATAAAAACATGAAGCCAACCCTCCACCTCTGTTGTTGACGGTTTGTACGAGATGCTTGCGTCTGGTATGCTATGTTTGGTTTTCATCAAACCAAAACACAGTTTGGTTATAATAATGCACAGTCACTGTGCATTATGGCCAAACATCTCTACTTTGGTCTGGTCTGTGCAAAGGACAAGTGTTACAGAAAGTCTGTGATTCGTCAGATGCAACTTTGCAACATCAGCCGTGCTGCTATGACCTTTTTAAGAGAGAAGAGACTTTCCGCCTGTAACCCTTCCAAACAAACCAATACTTGCTCAGTCTTTTTCTAATTGCACTGTCATGATTTTATATTAACAAGCTAACTGAAAGCCTGTAAAGTCTGAAACATTAATTCTTTGGGTGTTTTTGCAATTTCTCTGGCCACTGCAATTGTCTGGCCTTAGGGAGAATTTCTTGGAATGTCAGTCCTTGGGAAGATTGGCAACTGTCTTGAATGTTTCCCACTTGTGAATAATCTTCCTCACTGTAGAATGATGGATTTTAAATTGTTCGGAATGGCTTGTTAAACCTTTCCAAATTGATGGGCCAGCAACAGGTCCTTTTCTAAGAAATTGCTGATTTTTATCTTTGCCACTGTGTTAATACCACACCTCAGTGCCAGAGATCAGCAAACTCCTACAATTTTAGCTTTTATACCTGTAGTTAATACTTGTGCTGAATCAATTGATCAGCAGCACTGTATTAGAAGAAATTTGGTGCTATTTCACCTCATAATACTATGGAAGCAGTGAGATATTTCCTAATGGTAACAATTAACCAGCAGAAAGGCTGGGCCTTTTAGAGTTTTGCTGCTCTATCACTTGAGGCTTTTCATATATGTTTTATTTGTAATGTTCCTTAATGTTCCGTACAATATTTTGTGCAGTGTATCGACTGGGTCAATAACTTTTTACACAATGCTAACAAATAATAAGGGACGCGGTGGCTCAGTGGTGAAGACGCTGAGATTGTCAGTCAGAATGGTCAGCAATTCAGCAGTTTGAATCCCTCGCTCTGATCTTTAATCTTTTTCCAGTATCCAATAGCTTGTTTTCTTAATGTTTGGAGATTATTTTTTAAATTCTTTTTAAGGCCCTGTCACACTGCCCAATGGATGCGAAACATTCTTGTAAAAAGGACACGGCGGACGAGAAAAATGTCCATCCATTGTTATCGCTCTCAAAAGGGGCAAAAATTTGCATAAACAGAGCGGATAACATGGAAGGAACGTACGAGGGGAGGACGCAGAGCGGATGGAAAACGGATGCGGAATGGAAGCCTAGAGGATGGAGCGGATGGCACCTCAGCAAAGCGGACGTGGAACGGAAAGAGCGATGCAGAGCGGACGCCAAGCAGATGAAGCGGATGCACAGCGGATGAAGCGGATGCAGAGCGGAAGCCTAGCAGATGCACAGCGGAAGCCTAGCGGATGCACGCGTTCACTGCGCATGCGGGGGGGATGTTATTCCGTCAGCCCCACGGATATAAAGGAAGCAGCTCGGAAGCAGGTCCACCATTCAGAGGAAAGACCTGCATCCAGAACAATTGAGTCCTTGCCAGCACTGCCCTGCCTGCATGCCTGCCTGCCAACTTGCTGCCTGCCATCCTGCAGCCTCCCTGCCAGCCTTGCTGTCTGCCTGCCTGCCAGCCTCCCTGCTAGCCTTGCTGTGTCTGCCAGCCTTGGTGCCTGCCTGCCTGCCTACCAGCCTTCCTGCCAGGCATTCCTGCCAGCCTTGGTGCCTGCCTGCCTGCCTGCCAGCCTCCCTGCCAGCCAGCAACCCCACAACCATGGGAAGAAAAGAAAGCCTCAGTCATCTGCTGCCAGCCCTGGCACGATGGACAGGGCCACCCTCCTGCCCCCTGCCCTCACTCTGCTTCTGCTGGGTGCTTCTGTAGCACAGGCTCGCTCTTCTGCTTGCTGGGCTTCTGCTGCTTCTGCTTCTGGAGGAGCTGGATGATCGTGCTATGGTGGTGGTGCTTCTGCTCGTGCTTACTCTGGTGAGGCTGCTCCTGGCGGTGATGCTTCTGCTGGTGCTTACTCTGCTGAAGCTGCTCCTCATTCTCTCGTCCTGCTCGTCTGCTTGTGCTCTGGACTTGCTCGTCTCTGCTCGTCCTGCTTTCGGTGCTCCTGGACTTGCTCGTGCTCTGGTCTTGCTCGTCCTGCTCGTGCTGGTCTGTCGTGCTTCTGTCCTGCTGGGCTCCTGGTGCTTACTCTGCTGCTGCTGATCCTGGTCTGCTGGTGCTGCTGCTGCTGCTGCTATTGAATGAATGATCCTGCTGGCTGCATGCTGCTGCTGCTGATGATGATGATCCTGCTGGTGCTGCTGTGCTGTCTGCTGTGATGTATGATGATGATGATCCTGCCTGGTGGATGATGCTGCTGCTGCTGCGATGATGATGATGATCTTGCTGCATGCTACTGCTGCTTTTGTGTGTGGAGTGAGAAGCCCCCTACACCTGGAAGCCCCTCTGATGAGGGCCCATCTGTCTGCAATAGGAGGAAGAGGCATATTGGGAACGGGCAAGGGGCAATATCCATTGAGGGAGAACACCGAGATGAAGTGCTGGAGTGGCTGAGAGAGAAGATTATCTATGCAGAAGGGACACCGCGCTGTACATGGGACACCAAGAGAAGCAGGCTGATTGGAGAGAGAAGGTGGAGAGTCTGGCACACACATCGGATGTGCTCCAGCTGGTGGAAGCACATCCACACCTGGTACGGGAAGCTGCACTCAAGAAAATCTGGCAGGCACTGGTTAAGCTGACGGACAGGAGACCTACGTCATGGCCAGGTGCAGTTCCTGGGGGTGAGATCCGCCATCCGAGTTTGAGCAGCAAGCAGCCCCTTCTACGACCCTACTCTCATCCGGCAGCCTGCTGAGAGCCAGGTCCTCTTCCGCCGAGAGTCAGCTCCTGTCCTCAGGCAGTTTCTGTGAGCGGATCCCACGGCGGAGAACCACGGACAGCTGTTTTAAACCGTGGGTGGAGCGGTGAGGACCCCCTGCGCAGTGGGAGAAAGGAGACGGAACTTCCACACAGCATCAACCTTGCCCACCCCCAGCTCCACATCCACAGAAAGGCCGAGACTAGACCCAGAGGGGCAGCGAGTCACACTGTTCCTGCTGGAATCAAGGACACCATCCGGACAGCATAGATCTGCCTCTCTCAGCTGGTCCACACCGACTGCCTCATCTCCAACCGCAAGGCCCTTCTCACACTATGATCAATCCAAGAACCTCACGGACATGGCGGAACCGCCCAGTACCAGGGTGTGAAGACCGGATCACCGGTTGCTTCACAACCCTCCAGACCAGAGAATCTGCTCCACCCAGTCCAGGTTGTCCTCCACCCAGGTGATGTCGCCTCCCTATCTCAAGATTTCCACAGGCCTCACCTATCAGAGCTACAGCTACCAGGAGTCCAGCAGCAACAGGCAGAGCCCTTCCCCTCCAGGCACAAGTCATAGGGACGAACAACTGTTGCCACTGTTCCGCTGATGCCACCATGCCACCCCACGACATGATCACCAATGCCACCACGACACTGATGCCACCAATGCCACCCCACACCAACAGATTACACCCATGCCAGTCACACCTAGCTGCAGACCAGACAAGCCCACTACACTGCCTCCTTCCTACCACCCCACAGCTCACCCGGCCCTCAGTACATCTTGTCCCGTCGTACTGGGGCTGACACCCCATGGCATGGAGGAAGGAGCTCTCCAACATTCAACGGGGCTGAGCCAGACTATCTGAGAGCTTCCTCAACACACTGTCACCTGTTGTTCTCTCGGCCAGGCACCCCAGTGGGCTTCAGACCAGCACTCCAGCACCAGCCACCTCCACAGCCACTGGACCCTTCACCCTGAGACTGGGCACACCTCCAAGTGACCGATAAGTGTGCAAGACTGGTGGCTACGAGTAGACTTTATTTGACACTTTAACTTGGTCATTTTCTTTTAACAGCTTGTTACTTAATAAAGTATATCTTTGCTTCACACACTTGCTTCATTATTTTTGTAAAATAAGTTGTGGTGGAAACTCTTTAGAAATGGTTAATCCTTTGCATGTTGTGGAAGGGTAAGATAGCAGTGGTGATGGGCAGGATACCTTGGGATGGGTTAAGATAGTTGTGGATGGGTTAAGATAGCTGTGGGATAGATAAACCTCCATGCAACATAGTGGGGACTGTATGGTCCACCCTCCAGGGCCAACACCTATGGCCCTTCGATCAAATAACAATGTAAGAATTGTCACACATGTAACAAAACACAACTCTTTATTAAATGCCTGCTCTTGTAGCGCCCACCCACATACATGCCCAATATCATCCGTGTGATAACAGGGGGGGCTGAAGGAAGCATCATTAATCATTATCCTTGTCCTCATGTGCCTTGTGGAGGTCCATGAGCCTGTTCTGCAACACCTGGTTAGCGGTGGCGCTGAGAATTGCAAGGATGCAGCACAGTCTTCCACAGCTCCTCACCGGTCTCTGTGATCTGCATGGGTTGAAGAAGTACCTGAACTGATTGGCCAGGATGCCAAAGGCGTTCTTCCACACCCGCCTTGCCCCTGGACACCTATATTTGAAGATCCTCTCTTCACGGGGAAGGAGTCTGAGATAGGTAGGGCTTCATGAGGTGGTTCTGAGGGAGAAGCGTCATCCCCGACATGAATAGGGCACATCTTGCGTGTCGTTGGGCAGGGTCGGATCTGGAAGCCCATGATGAGGTTGCGTTCCAGCCCCTCCTTGAGATATACTGGCGTGGTATATGGCATCCTGAACATGATTCGTGCCTGAAGCATCATGAACATGAACTTGTAGTCAGCATCGCCATGGCGAAGAGGACGCATGCTAGATCAAGTAGCCCTTTAAGTTGAAATAAGTGGACCCCGAATTGGCTGGCGCTTTGCAAGGCCAACGTCGCTACCATCTATGCTCCAACGGTGTGGGGGAAGTCCACCTTCTGATCCACCGCTACTGCAAACTTTCTTCCAATCCTTATTCAGTGGAGGCAATGGAGGAAGCTCCTCCAATGTATTGCTTCGATGATGGCCTTGCACCACTTTCCTGACCACAATGCTGATGGGTGTGTGGCACCCTCCCAGCCGTACTAGCATGATCCTGTAGGTGGTTCCCTGAGGCCAGGTGGCGCAGAGTGAGTGCCACCTTGAGCCCAGGGTCCAGGCTGGGCACGGAACTTGGCTCTGCCTTGGTCAACCTGGGTTGTCAGCACGCTGCACAACTTCGTCAAACATGGCTGAGGCATCCTCCATGAAGTTCTGGAAGGCACGAGTGTCTTCGTTCCTTGAGCCTCCCAACCATCAGCTTTGTAACAGCCGACTCTGCTCTTCTCCCCAGATCCATCTTCCGGACCCAACGCTTCTTGGCCGCTCCTTTTTCTTCCCGGTAGTAGATGTTCACAAGAAGCGTAGATGGCTTCCGCACTGTTGCAGACGAGGTGGCTACCAAAAGAGTTTGTTTATGATCAATGTGACATGACTGATGCTGTGGAAGAGCAAGTGGCAGATGAAGGCTGCACGAGTCTGCACAGTGGGCTGACTGGTTACTGAAAGTGAGATCGCAGGTGAGTTCTCCCCTTTTTTATGGCAATATAGTTTCCCCTAGTTTGTCCCTTTGCCATCCTCTAGGCATCCCATAGACTCCTTAATATCCAAGATAGGTGCCTCTGCGAACGTTTTTTCCATTTTAAATGCTTTCTTTGCTGCGCAATTCCGCTTTCATCCTTTCTCCGTTCGTGCTACTAACGCTGCGCGTCCTTCCGCTTCCTCCCTGCGTCCGTTTTACCACTAGGAACGGATGCGAGTTTGCGGCGAATCATAGTGGATGTATCACCGACGGAGCAGAACGGATGTCCCCCATATGCCTAGAGGAATGCAGAAACGGACGGTTGGATACATTTCTGCTCAAATAAGATTTTGAGCACTCCAAAAACCTCCTGAGCGATGAAATGTCAATATGACGATGCTGGAACCCGGATTAGAAGAGGCAAGCCACAACGGAGCAAGTGAGTACAGAACGGACAGCATCGCGTTAACCAACGATGGGAAAGTGTTTTTCTCCGTTTTACATCCTCTTTCCATCCGTTGTGCAGTGTGACAGGGCTTTTACTTGGTTAAGATCTTTTAAATAAGTTGGCAGTTATCTCACCAGTTTCAATGCCCTGTCCATAAACCACTTACAGCACAATTCTTAATTGTCCCCAGTTGCCACAAGCTTGTGACTTGCAAATGGCCCCATACCCTGCTGCCATTCGGGAGAGCTTTTCCTTTGGACCTAACAACGAAATTGTGGTTATCCTTATGAACAATAAAGCACTTCTCCTTCCTCACCCCCAGCTCCAGGGAGGGTTTGATCTATAAGGGCAAGTGGTCCCCACACCTGGCAACTTTGAGACTTTTAATTGAAAGTCCACAAGTCTTAAAGTGCCAAAGTTTGCAGACCTCTAATTAGTGTTTCCTGGCAGATACCAGCTGGTTTTTCTCAAGAGCTTGGCGGAACTCCGCCATTTTCTGCTGTTCCTGCGCGACGGCCAATCGGCCTCCCCAATTTGAGGCTTTCAAAAAAGATGAGGCAGCCCAACTTGTTTTGAAGTGGTATGGGCCTCTTCTTGAGCAGGGGCTTGGATTAGAAATCTCAGTCCCTTCTAATTCTATTCTGTTCTTTTTTATTGTTATTATTATAAAAAATAATTTTATATTTTAGAATAATCCCATTCCATTTTTATTTATTTTATTTTTTAAAAAGAAAATTAACAAATCTCTATTTAATATTAAACAGTATTGTATCATTAGTAATAGATATTAAATAATACATTAGAACATCCAATTGTATTTCTATGTTCTATCCCATTATAACAACACCTATCACCAAATTGCATAATAGTCCAATCATCCTTGCCTTTTAATTTTATACTGTGAGCTTATCCATCTCCACACAAGTCTAGTATTTTTGTATAGTCTCTTTGGATGGTAAAATCTTTTCCACGTTTTTTGGCCCTGAGTGAAAACTATCCTTGCCAACCTTTATTATATATAGAATGAAATGTTTTGATATACTTGCAAATTTCCCTTAATACTTCCTAATAAAAAATATTTCAAGGTTTAAAAACTGTTCGGTGTTCTGATAATTTCTATTTTTAATTTATGGGCTAACCCATCTCTTTGTTTGTTGCAAATACTTCAAAATAATTTTTGTTTCGCCATTTTTAGGTCCTTTCCCTTTTTCTTCCTAGTTGCATATTTTAATTTAATGTTTGGCTAAGACCATTTCCCCTTCCAACTTTCTCACTGTGCTGTTCCTTTGTAATCTAATTTCTAAACTTTTTAATCTCCTAATTAACCTAGTTTATTGCTGCTAATTTTTCTTTGTTTCTTTGCCCATATCAGCTATTTTTATTCCCCTAAATATATGCTGGTCATATCCATAGTATCTGCATATGATTGTTGCTTTTGTGTTTTCCTTAACGAATAAGTTCCATTTCTTTTAAATTTTTAACAAAATTTTTCTTTTACAAATTTGGCAGTTCAATGTCCATGCTTCTCCTTGTTTTTTCCTTCCTTTCCAAATTTATCTTTTAGAGAGTTATGGTTCTATTCATACATTTGACATAAATTTCTCTACTGTTATCAGCCTGTTTTCCAATTTATTCCATTCATCTATACCATCTCTAATCCATTTCATCTATAACCATCTCTAATCCACATCTGACTTATGTGGATTGAATAAAAAGTATATTTCCTTTTTTTAGGGTTTAATACTCCTCCACTGATCTGACAAATTTATGCCTGTAATGTAAATCATATCAAAGAGGATGTTTGCACACCAATTTTCCTTTCCCTATTTTGCATTGTTCAAGACTGTCACACTGGCCGACGGATGCAAAATGTTTGTAAAAAGGACCAGTGGATGAGAAAATGTCACATCCGTTGTTATACGTCTCCAAAGTGCGCCGAATTTGCATAAGCAGAGCAGACAACAACGGGAAGGAAACGGAGGGGGAGGAAGTAGCCAGGATGGAAAAGCAGGATGCTCCAACGGAAGCCAAGCGGATGGAAGCAGATGGCACATCCGCAGGGCTTTCCGGGGAGCACAGGCGAAGCGGATGCGCAGTGAAAAGAGCGGATGCAGAGCGGGATGCCGAGCAGAATGAAGCGGATGTAGAGCGGAAGCCTAGCGGATGCCTAGCGGATGCACAGCGTTCACGTGCACATATGCGGGGAGATGCATTGCATCAGCCCGCGGATATAAAGGGAAAGCAGCTCGCAGCAGGTCACCATTCCCAAGTAGGAAAAAAGGGAAAAAACCCCCTGCTGCCAGACATCAGCTCTAGCCACCAGCAAGCCAACAACCAACAACCATGGGGAAAGAAGAGAAGCCTCTGGCCATCTGCCTGCACAGCCCTGGCAAGAGGGACCAGGGCCACCACCCACCCCCTGGCCCTGACTCCTGCTTCTGCTGGCTTCTGCTGCTTGGGCTCGCTCTTCTGGTGCTGGAGCTCTGCTGGGGCTGCTTCCTGGTGCTGGTGCTCTGCTGGGGTCTTACTCTGCGGCACGGGCGCTCCTGGCGTGGTCGTCTGCCTGGTGCTCCTGGTCCTGAGCTGCTGCCTGCCTGGTCCTAGCTGGTCCTGCATTTTGCTGCTACTGTTGGTTTGCTGCTGCTGGGTGTGGTGGTGGTGGGAGGAGCAAGCCCCTACAACCCAAAAGCCCTCTGATGAGGGCCCATCAAATGGCCCTGCCAGAGGGAGGAAGAGGCAGACGCATGAACGGAGAGGAGGCAATATACCATAGAAAAGAGGAACAATGAAAAGGAGGAGGTGCTTGGAAAGGCTGAGGGAGAATGAAATATCTTTGCGGAAGGACACAAGGCTCCATCGAGACACAAAAGGAAGCAGGCTGCTTGGAAGAGAAGGCGGAGAACCTGGCTACACTTCGAGGGTGCTCCTCAGCTGGTGGAAGCCACATGCATACGTGGTACGGGAACTGCACCTCCAAGAAATCTGGCCAGGCCATGGTCAAGCTGAACGGAAACCTGAGAGACCAACTGATGGCCCAAGTGCATCTTCCTGGAGTGAGATCCGCCACGAGGAGCAGCCCCTCTGTCCTACCCTCTCTCTCAGGCATCCTCTGGAGTCAGTCCTCTTCTGGGCAAAGAGTCAAGCTTCTGTGTTTCCAGGCAGGTATCTGTGGAGTATCCCACGACGGAGAACCCCCTGACAGCTTGTAATACCCATGGTGGGCACGTGGAAGACCCCCTGGTGCAGTGGGAGAAAGGAGAGGCACTTCCACCACAGGCCAACCCCGCATCCACCCCCAGCTTCCACCTCCACACGAAAGGCAGACAGGAGGGGCAAGCCACAGCCATGTCCTGCTGGAGATAAGAGATCACCATCAGAAGCAGCCATAAGATCTTCTCTCTCAGCTGGTCCACACCCGACGCCCATCCTCCAACTGACAAGCACCTTCCTCACCAAACGTCAACCCAGACCCTCATGACATGTCGGAACCCAACAGTACCGAAGGTGGTAAAGGACAAGGATCACTCGATCTTCTTTCAATCCCTGCCCAGATCCAGACCAAGCTGAACCTGCTCCCACCCAGATCCCAGGTCTGCTCCTCCACACCCAGGTGAAGTCCCCCCATTCCAAGGCTTTCCACAGTCCCTCACTTACAAAGGCTACACTACCGGGGGAGCGTCAGCAGCACAGCCGAAGCCCCTTCCAAGTCCAGGCACAGGTACACTCGTATGCCAACCGGTCCACTGATGCCACGATGCCCAGCCCAACGCCATACCAAATGCCCAGCCACGCCACCAATGCCACCGACGCCTCACCTCGCTCAGCTGCAGACCAAGACATCCCCACGTACACACTGCTCCTTCCTCCACCCCAACAGCCAAGGCCAGGCCCCTCAGAACATCTGTTCGTCGTATTGGGCTGACACCCCATGTCAATGGAGAAGGGGCTCTCAACATCACGAGGCTGAGCCAGCTCTCTGAGAGCTTCCTCCGCACACACGCCGCCGCGCTGACCGTCCCTGTTGTCCTCCTCGGGGCCAGGTACCCCAATGGCGCTTCAGACCAGCACTCCAGCAGCAGCCCACCTCCACAGCACCTGGACCCTTCACCCCTGAGAACCTGGGGACACCTCCGAGTGACAAGAGATGCCAAAGATTGGGTGGCTACCTGTTGACTTATTTTTGCTTTGGAAACTTGACTTGGGTCATTTTCTTTAACAGCCTTGTTAAATAAAGATTCATCCTTGCTTCACAGACACATTGCATCATTTATTTTTAGTTAAATAAAGTCCCTTGGTGGAAACTTTTAGAAATGGTTAACCTTTGCCCATGCGTGGGATGGGTAAGGAAAGGCAGTGGGTGGGCAAGATACCTTTTGGGATGGTAAATAGCTGTGAGATGGGCAGGGATACCTTGGAGGGTAAAAACTGTGGGATGGGGAGGGAATAATCCTTTGGGAGGTAAATATCTGTGGATGGGCAGGGATACCTTTGGGATGGTAAAAGCTTGTGGGATGGGCAGGATACCTTTGGGATGGGTACTAAGCTGTGGGAAATGGGCAGGGATAACCTTTGGGGATGGTAAGGAGAGCTGTGGATAGTAAACTCTCAGTGCAAGCATAGTGGGACTGTATGGTCCACCCTCTCCAGGTGGCCACACCTTTTGGGCCTTTATTAC
>BHFT01049585.1:0-12603 GCA_004320025.1 Laticauda laticaudata | reverse complement strand
CCCCCCCTTCATTTACACAACAGAAAAATGTAACACCTCCAGCTCACTTCCCAGATTCATCCCACTCTCCCCTCCCTCCATTTCTTATGACAGCCGAAAGATGCAAAGTGGTAGTAGAAGATCTTGAAGGCTGACAATAACAATTCTATCTTTTTTTAAATTTTATTTTTTTATACACATATAAATATTACTTAACCATTTACAATCATCTTGTTTGATACATTATTTACTATTACTAACAATTCTGTCTTGATGCCCTTCAACTTTAGTCTGTTTTCTCTTATCTGTTTCCTGTCGTTAGGAAGTTAACTTGACTTAATTGCACTTCCCTGAGTCGCTCTAGCTTGTATAAGGCATTGTTCTCTTATTAAACATTTTAAATGGTTTTCCATATCTAGTCTCTACTGCTAGATAAATTGAATTTAAAAGATGAGCAGATGGGCATGCAGGAAGATCAAGATTTAGCATGAGTTGGATTTTAGTCTCAATCTGAAGTGAATGTCAGTGTGTAGACTAATACAGCAAAATATGCTGTTCAAAAAGAAGTCAGCTGTAAGTTTCTAATCATATAATTTATTAATGTTCTTTTTAAATCTTGATTTCTTAATCTAGATAGAAGTATTAAGTCATTTATAAAAATAAATTTGTATTTAAATGATCACTACAGATTATTTTGCTTATTAATTAGCACTAGAAACCCAGTATCTACAGAGAAATAAAATTTCTTATTTTTATTTCTATTCATACTGTGTTGAAAAGTTGAATGAATATTTCCAAAGTCAGTGAAATTTCATGTAATTCTACTATCATACATCAAATTTTCTATATGAAATTTGATGTTTAGAATTAGATTTATGTTATGCATTTTGTTTATTATAACTATAATTTCCTTTTTGTGGATTGATAATCAAATTGTGATATGAATATATATTATCGTACAGTTACTGAAAAAGTACTTTTCCAATTTATTATTGGGATTCCAATAAAGAATTCCAAACATGATTGCAAGATAATGCAGTACAAAATGTTCTGCTTGCATACTTTTCACACATTATCATAAAACAAATAATTTGTTAATTGGCATAATTATATTAATAATCATAATATTACTGTTGGAAATGATACTGTGTATTAAGCATATTTCATAGCAAACAAGTTAATACTGTTACCTGACTATTGCATATTTAACAATTATGCAAATTGTTGTCTGCAGTTGCCAGGTATCTGTGGCAAAAAGGATTAACCAGTTTAACAGTGTTGTTTCCCACACAGAGAACATAAATAATGAAAGCTGGTTATTCCAATGCCTGTAGCTATTAGTAATAATAATACTTTATGATTATACTACAAAAAGGAAACTGCCAGACATAGATAGGGGTTTAGTTTATTGAAGTTGGTTGGGTCTGCACAGCGCAATAAACATACATATAACAATGATTGAGTAAACAAATGATTAAACATAGCTGTGTGTGATATATGAACCCAGTCAACAACTGAAGAAGGAAGAAAGAGGGAAGGTATCATTGAAACAAAAACTAATATGATTAACATTATTGCAATATCCATTGAATCACTTATCTATCTCCTGTATTTATCTATCTATCCTCTCCCTTCCCCTTCTATCTATCCTCTCTATTTATCTATCTATTTATCTATCCTCTCCCTCCCCCTTCTCTCCTCCTTTTGCTTACCCAGATAATTCCTGTGAGCCTCACAAATAGGAAGGACAGCTAGTTGTGAAGATGCACAAGAGGAACAAGGATCAAGACATCAGAGTAGAAGCCATGTTGATGATTAACGGAGGCATTTATTAGGAAGGTTTAAATATTTCTTCCTTACCTTAATTTAACTGCATTGTTACCATAGCGTTGCTTAGGAAATATCTATCTGAGAACATTGATTCTTGAGTTGTTATGATGGTAGTGAGGAATTAATATAAAAGGGCAGTGATTTTATAGAAATGGAAGAAGATGTAACAGTGCTGTTTTCTTTAACTTGCACCTCTGAGTGCTATGATATAGCACCCTTCAAGCTTCACTTCAATATAAATAAATATGTCTGAAACAGCTTCTTCAAATTCTAACTATGTTTCCATCAAATTAAAATCCTCATAGCCTTAGTCCATTGGGCCATGTATGGATGATATCATATGTAAAAAGACTTTTGCTGGTATTTTAAAGAGTTTAATGTTACAGTAAACTCTCTGTGGCAATTTTACTGAGAATGATGTTTTGAAATGTGGTATAGCCTCTACTGTTACTGAATGAGCTGCAAACGAGAAAAAATCTGATAATGAATCTTTCACTGAAACAGTTGTCTAATGAAAGGCAGAGCATTATGTAATATCAAGTAAGACTTTGCACAAGAAAATCTATCTCTGGATCTCAGTTTTCTTAATTTGCTCAAAAATCTTAACCACATCAGAAAAAAAAAGGTAAAAATGCTTGAAAGAATTACAGTTTATGAAGACCATATTTGGAGTCATTATTTAAATGTTGGTTTGAAATAATTAGTGAGGAAACAAAAGAGACCAGCTGAGACCAACATGGTAAAGAGTTCTCTGACAAAAAAGATCAACTATAAAATATAAAAAGGGGGACACATAAATAAAGCAAAATATCAACAAATAGCCTGAATCTGCAAGGAAGTGGTCAGGAAGGCTAAAAACCAGAAAGAGCTAAAACTATACAACAACAACAACAACAACAACAACAACAACAATAACAATAACAATAATAATAATAATAATAATAATAATAATANAATAACAACAATAATAATAATAATAATAATAATAATAATAATAATAATAATAATAATAATAATAATAATAAAAATAAAAATAAAAATAAAAATAAAAAAAATCATTATGTAAGGAACAAGAAGAAAGTCAAGGAATCAATAGGGCCATTAATAGGAGCAAATGGCAAGAGGGTGACAGGCAGCAGGAAGAAAGAAGAATTGCTTTAATTCCTTCTTTCTTTCTGTCTGTTTTTATGTAATAGAAACAGCCCAACCCATCACAACTGGCACTAAGGGAGATAGAACAGATACTGTACACAAGTCAAAATATGCAAGGAATTAGTAAGAGAATATCTGTCTATCCTGGATAAGTACAAATCACCTGGGCCAGATGATTTTCATCCCAGGGTTTTGAAGGAGTTGGCAGATGAAATTTCAGAGCCACTGAATGTAATCTTTCATAGTTCATGTAGCACAGCGGAAATACCAGAGGACTGGAAAAGAGTTGATGAACAGTGCTGACGACGTTACTTAGTTTGGATAAAGAAACATCTGCAAGAAAACAACCAAGCTCAAGAGAGCACCAAAGACCCCCATATATTTCATCACACTTCAGTTTCTAAAATTAGCTGAGAAAATAAATTGCAGTTGGCTCTGGGCAATCCTTTCCCTCAGTTTATGACCCAGATGTTGTATGATATATAACAGCAAAGCAGGTTATCTTCAAGTAAGGATTACAGATGGATTGAGGCTCAATTTTGTACTTCTGCTTTTCTTTATATATTGAACTCTTTATATTAAATATAAATATATAAATAAATATGTGCTTTAAAATTCAATAATTATTATCTATTATAAACTCAGTTTTAAACTATACATTGAATTGGGTATCAGCAACTACAGAAAATCAGTTTTCCTTTATTTTAAAATTAAAAATAGAGCCAGCTGAAGAAAAAGATAAAAAGAATAGCTATGTTTTTTTGTGATACTGCTTTTGATGATGAAAAAGAAAGAAAATAAAAAAACACCTTGCTGTTTGCTATTGCTTGATATTGAATACAATATTTATATTTTAGCTATTTTAGACATTGTGAAGTTCTTGATGTTCTTGATTGAATAACTTTTTTTGCACAGAAATCATTGAAGAAATAATGTATTTTGTGACTTTTAAAATGAAGTTTAAAACATACAGTATTTTGAGTTGTATATATGACTAAGCAGTCAGAATTTTTTTTAATCCATGTGTATGTGGTATTTTGCTTTTAAAAACTTTTAAAAACTACGTAACCTATTTTATATTATTGTTTATAATTTGAATATAAGATTAAACAGTATTTGTAATGTTCCTGAAATGAGAAAAATTTTGGTTTTCTTAATCATACTTACGATAAACTATATCTGTTTTTTCCCTGGCTATTTATGTTTTTTTTTATGCAAATATTTACATGCCTTTAAAATAAGCATTTCCTGTTTTTCTTCCACAAAAAATACATAGGGCATTACAGTTCCATTTCATATTTGTAATTTTACAACAAAAGAAGCTTGTGTCCTTTCAGTTAGATTGGATTTAATCCGTAATAACAACAATAAATTTCAGAACTTGCTGCAGCAAATACCTTTCTGGAGTATGGAACAGTAGACTGAACTTAGTTTTTTGAGGACACATGGAATGTATATTAAACCTGGGAAAACTTTCTAATATTCTAATAGTTATATAATGCAGTTGGATATTACAGTACACATTTTTAAAATCAGGAATGAGAATGATCTGACATCAGTTGATCAGCTATTTTGGATCTATGTATAAAAGACACAATTTATGAAGTTTAAAAACATAGCTATACTTGAATATAACATTTCTCAGCATAGTGCATTTTAAGGTCATTATGGCACTTTTTGTGTTCTTTGAAATAAACAGCTTAACCATTTCTAGTATTGTATAAACTTAGCAATTTCTGAGGTGTCTCAGCCTCTGTGTCATTTGATAGCAAGTTGAAATCATCAAGAATTATCAGCCTTGATAACTTCATTGCTACCTCAGTAATTAAGTTCAGGGAGATATGTCAGCACACAGGATGTTTGCCACAACAAATCCAAATGCTCTCTAAAGTCCAGTCAGGGAATTGCTATAGAGCCTCTGAAAGCCAACAGTACTGTACTTCAAAGATCACAATTGCTTACTCCCCTCTTATCCTGTCAGCTATCTCATCCACAGTCAAACCATGGACGAGGAAGATCCTGTACAGACTGGCCTGACATTCATTAGTAGCAGCCAGAGCCACTGTCCTGACAATGGGTGAATAGTGAAGGCTGGAAAGCAGGATTCTTCTTAAACATTGATCCTGTCATCTTGTGAGCAACCTTTCCTCAAAATCCCCAAATATCTTCCTTTGCTAGAACTAACTGATCTAACTAACATTTTTAGACCTAGGTGTCCCTGCTTGGAGGTTGGGAAGTTGTTCAAGTCTGAGTTTTTGCTAATTTATTGTTGATGGTCTTATCTTCAATTTCCATGTTTCTTCTATGTGTATTTTATGTTTTCTAATTTCTTATTGAATCTATTGTCTTTGCTACCCCAAATCACCATGACAATATGGGTGGCAATATCAAATAATAAATATTCTTGTTTCTTATTTATTTATTTGTCAAGCGATTATAAGATAACAGGTTTAGTATAAACATCATTATGAATATATGAAATCGACACATATAGGAAAAATAAAAAGAAACAATAGGACAGGGATGGTAGACACATTGGTGCGCTTATGCACACCCCCTACAGACTTCTTAGGAAAGGGGTGAGGTCAATAGTAGACAGTCTAAGATTAAAGTTTTTGGGGTTTGGGGAAGAAACCACAGAGTCAGGTATAGACATTGACCACTCTGTTGCTGAAGTCATATTTCCTGCAATCAAGTTTGGTGCGGTTTACCTTGAGATTGTATCTATTGTTTGCTCTTGTATTATTATGGTTGAAGCTGAAGCTAAATTGACAGGTAGGACATTGAAGTGTATGATTTTATATACTATACTTAGATTGGAGCGAAGGCAGCGTAGTTCTCAGTTGTCTAGGTGTAGAATTTCAAGTCTGGTGGCATAAGGTATTCTGCAATGAGTAGAGGAGTGGAGAACTCTTCTTGATAAATATTTCTGGACTTGTTCAACTGTGTTAATATCAGATACATAATGTGGGTTCCAGGCTGATGAGCTGTATTCAAGTATTGGTCTTGCAAATGTTTTGTATGTTCTAGTTAGTAGTGTGATATTACCAGAGAAAAAGCTCATAAGATTAGATTAACAACTCGTAATGCCTTTTTGGCTATGTAGTTACAGTGGGCTCTAGCACTTAGATCATTAGAGATTAGTTACTCCAAGGTCCTTGACAGAGTTTGGATCAATTTTGATAGATAGATATAGGTGATAGATAAATAGATGATGGATGGATGGATAGATAGATAGATAGATAGATGATGGAGATAGAAAGAAATAGACAGAAATGGATAGAGAAATAGAGATATGAGACAGACAGATATATATGTCACTTAGGGAAGATAGTTCAGAGCCTCCAGTACAGAAGGAGGCTTTTTCTAAATTTTCTAAAACAGATGATAAGAATTATTTTCCATATATACATAAGAGAAAACATTCAGTACAAAAAATGTGATTGGCAATGTAATGTGCTTTAAATCATGATAATATTTTTGAGGCTTATTTCATACAATTAAAGTCCTAATCAAATTGCTTTTTATTTTAATTATAACAGTAATTTAAATGCTGTGTTTTCTGCAAATATAATTAAATATACTTAATATATTTAATAAGACAAATTAAAATAAACAGAAATTGGAGAGGAAAATGATAAAAAACAGAATAAAAAGAAATTCATTTGGGTTGTCAAAATTCTTTTTGGAAGAAATAAGAAGGAGAAATATTTTTTTTAACAAATTTTATTCAGTTTTTCACATTAAAAACAAAAATCTCTTTTTAGTGGACAACATATTTCAGGTCATCACCTTTACACACACAATATGACAGCAATTATACATTCATATATGCATACTTAATTCTATTATTACATTTTCCATTCCAAATTTTCAGTAAGGAGAGAAACAAACACATTAATTCTAGCCTCTTTCATTAATCTCAATTCGAAACATCTTTTTGTTTCATTTCAATTATTTCAATATAATCCTTTGATATTTATTTTAAAAATAAGATAAAATATGTTTGAATAATAATAATAATAATAAGTTATAATAATAAGTTATAATAATGTATCTCCTTGCTTTTAATAGTCTATGTTAACTTATTAATTTAGTTGGTTCTTTAGTCCTGTCATATTCCCTTTCGATTACACATCTAGATTAATACAAATTTTAGCACTAAAAAAAAAAAAAAAGTATAGGTTTTCCCCTTTTACTTGCTTTGAGTGTGACACCTCAGTGGTTAAAATATATTTTATTCTTCATCTTGATTCCCAATAACCATTATTTTTAAGAAGTTACAATATATAATCATTACATCTTTTCATTTGGATTCCGCAGCATATTTCCCCCCCCTTGATTTTTAATAAGAGTTATCAGTATCTATATTACCCCATATTTCTAAATATTTTTAATTGCAGAAATATTCTTATTAACCCTTGTCACCCCTGCAGAACCCTTTTTTAATTCATCACCATTATCTCGAAAAAAACAATTTCTTTTCAACATTTTACTATTTCCGTATTTCTTTATTTCATGACATATTTCTTACTGCTTCTCCTCCCCCTTTTCCCCATATCTTTTCTCTTCCAGTTTATATCACCCTCTTTCTTAATATGTTCCTTCCCCCTTTTCTGCTGGGTCTTTCTGCCTTTCCTGACTTCACAGGTTATTCTCCCTTTTGATTGCCTTCTTATTCTCAACTTTTTAATCTTCCTTCTTTCCCCACTTCTTTGTAGCATTCTTTGTGTTAATTTTCTCTTTAAAATGTCTTCTCCTTGAGTCGACTCCTCCTCTGAAGCTCTTTCTTCTTGTTCTTCAATCACACTTTCCATTTTTTTCTGACACAGAGCAAAGTGACTCTCTTCTTTCCTGTAAGTAATCTCTTCATATTTTTAAGTTCCATTTTTTATTCCCAAAGAGATATCATCATTACAAACTCTTATATTTATGACTGTTAAAGTCCACACACACAAAAAAACACTTTTACTTCTTTTCTTTTCAATTTTCTAAAGTTTCTCAGTTATTCCAGCCCAGGTCTACACCAAAAACATCAATCAATCACAAGTCAGTCTTTCCTTGCTTTTTCCTTATTCTGGTTCTGCCTTTCACTTTATAAGATTCTACTTTGTTTCAATATTTTCTTTAATGTTATATCCACACAAGTTCATTCAGAAACAGGATGCTTTCTGTTTTTGTTTGAGCTTAAGTTTTTTGTCAAAGGTGGCACTCTTCTATTAATACAAAGTCTTCACCTTTTTCCCCTATTTTTTTTATTTAGGGTTTTTCGAACCTCAGTATTTCAGCACAGTCCAGTCTCCAATTTGTAAACTTATTATTATTGAATTTTTTGACAATCTTAAGTCCAGCTTTATTTTATGCCTGTTTATTCCCAAAATATTTTAGTCCAATTTAGATAAATCTTTAGTTCCAGCTTCTTCCTTTCCCGGTTCGAAGCCCCGCTTAGTTGTCAAAAATATTTTTTTTTTTTTTCCTCTCCCTGTGTAATTTCACTTCTCACTTTTCTTTTCTTAAAAATTCCATATTACCTTCATCCTCAGGTACTTTTGTTTAGTTGTATTGCCCAGTTGTCCCAGTTCACATGTTATCCACCTCTTTCTTCCCTCCTGCACAAATCTTAATCTGGCTGAGTCCTCCTCTTCAGGGTGGCCATTTTAAACCACCATTGCAGTCGTCTTCGGTGAGAAAAAGACCAAGCCCAGATGTGGCTCCCCTCAACCTGGCTTGCAGCTTCCCCTTACTCCGCCACCTCTCCAAGGCAGCTTCAGCCCCCTAATCATAATGATCGGGGGCTCTCCAACAAAAGAGCACAGACCATAACCAAAGAGAGTCAGCAAGGAGGCTGTGCCTTCTTCCTCAGGAAAAATATTTTTAAAGGATTTAAATTTTCAGCAAAAAGTTTAACAAGAATTGTGCCAAGCACCAAGAAAATCAGGAAACCCAACCAGTTCAAATGTACATAAAGATTTATGGTAATCGTAAATTCTCTGCAAGAATCTGAATTACTAATGGCCAAGGGAAATTAGCGGAAGATAAGAGTAGAAGGAATTCAAGATCTCTTATGGGCACAAAGAGACTCATGATTGATGCCTTTGATGCCTCCCTCAAGCTCAATTTAATCAACTCCTATAAATTAGATGAAAGAAAGTTTAAAATGAATATCGATGACAGCAATTTTGTAATTAAATTTTGGTGAAAGTGCTTTTGAAATGGTGGGATTCAAAAGTTCCCACCACCAGTTCTGTGGGTGTGGCTTGGTGGGCATGGCTGCAGGAGGGGTCGCGTTACTTGCATGACTCTCTCGCGCACGCCAGACTCATGCTTTAAAACAGTAAAAATTAAGCCACTGTGCTTTTCAGCTGTTTAGCATAGCAATCCATTCTGCCACACCAAACAGTTGAGAGATTAAAAAGGACCTAGGAGCAAGGGCAAGCAAGTGAGCCCAAACTGCAGAATGTCGGAGAGACTCGTAGCGAACCAATTCTCTGCCAGCGGATATTTGGCACTATCAGTTTGCTAGAACTGGGCCAAACTGGTAAAATACCACCACTGCTTTTGAAAATACTGCAATTAAATAGACAAGTGAACCTGATCTTCATAGGAATGTTATTGGTGGATTTTACAAATAAAGAAAAAGAAAATATGAGCCAGATTATGATGGTGACTATGATTATGGAGTACCGTTTGAGATGAAAGGGTACAAAAAGACAAAATAAAAAAAGGAAGTCTGCTTTTTACTTTCCCTGTTATAATTGGGATATGTTTATTTTTGGGTTACAATATTAGAATGGCAACCACCAGAAAAGAAAAAAATAGTAGAAAGGAGAAGGGTTGTCAGAGCAACTTGCAGAAATAGGAATTGTACCAGTGTTCTTTCAGAAAATGTTTAGGGACTTAGGCAAAAAATTGTCTGAATCACTTAATACTCAATTGAAAACTTTTGAAGAACGAAAGGTTGAAGATGAGTAAAGATGAAAGAGGAGATAAAATAAGTTAAAAAATATGGAGAACTCTGTAAAACAAGTGACTAAATGTCAAATAAATTAAAGATAAAGTGGAAATTTTGGACTAAAAAAAGAGATTTAGATTATCTGCACTATTGGAGTTAAAAGAGAAGGATTTTTGCTTGAAATTCAGAATGATCCCAGAGGATTCTGGTGAAGACTTATGGAAAAGGTGATTAAAGCTTTGTCAATTTTGGGAGAATGGAATACAAAGGACACATGGCGGAAATAGACAAAGTTTATAGAATAAATACAGGATCTTGAAAGTTAAGGGATGTTCTCATACAATTTGTCAAGAAGACCACAGAACAAGTTCTACAGCCACATTTTAATATAAGATTGAAGATTAATAATACATATTTAATTGTGCTTAAAGAAATTCTGATTAGAATACTGTGTAACATAAATGACTATTTCTTTCTGAATGATAAACAGAAAAAATATTACATTTTGATGAACAATCTGGAAGAAGTGATTTTTTTTAACTTTCAGACAGCAGGAGTTTCAACTGAATTCTATGCAGAAAGCAAGATAATTTCTAGAAAAGCTTAAAGAACAGAACACATTACAAATGGATGTGACAGATGTGACAGTTACAAAACTTTTATAGGTGCAAAAGCAAAGTGAAAAGGATGATACTGAATTAGGTGTTATATGTATTGACTTTTTTTTGTATATTTCAAATGCTTAACATGGAATATAAATGAAGTAAATGTTCATCAAAAAAGTTCCACATAATGACCAGATTTCAATTACTACTGAATCTGTAATACTGGTATCTGTAATACTGAATCTGTAATACTTTTTATTTTTAAAAATAAAAATAAAAAAACAGATTTTGACCAACAGCAAGATGGATGAACTAGTTGTAATAGTAATGGTTGCACCATTGAGAGATATGAAGGACCAGCTTGGACACTGACTATCCTGGGGAAAATATGTAGTCATTAAAAGTTTACACTGACTTAATGGCACATGATTAATGAATTAGAAACAGCGGTGGGATTCAAATTTTTTCATAACCGGTTCTGTGGATGTGGCTTAGGTGGTGGGTGGTTTGGTGGTCATGTGACTGAGTGGACATGGCTTGGTGGTCACGTTATTGGCTGGGTGTGGCCAACTCAATATCACTCACATCGAGGCACGCATCTCCTCGCCTGGCCTCTCATTACTGTGGGGATGCTGCAACAGTCGTAAGTGTGCAAAATGGTCATAAGTCACTTTTTTCAGTGCCATTGTAACTTTGCATGGTCACTCCACACAAACAAAGTACCAGCAAAGAAGGAGAAAAAAAAAACTNGGAAATCTAGTCCTGCCAAGAATGTAATAACATTTAACAGAGAGGCAGTTTCTGTAAGCAACACCAGAATGTTTCCTTCCTGCCTTCCTTACAGGATTAGGCCAGTAATTTCTTCTAACAACCGGTTCTCCGAACTGCTTAGAATGTTAACAACTGGTTCTAGTGAATAGTGCAAATGGTAGAATCCCACCCCTGATTAAAAATCACTAGAATTGTATATTGTACAAAACAAAGTTGAGCAAATTGGAAGTTTGACTATTTGAAAATTGTAGGCTGTGTTAGATTTTATGTTATTTCAGTGTTTTAATTTTATTGTGATTTTATTGTGAGCCTCCCAGAGTCGTAGGTGAAGCAGATACAAATAAATGTAATAAAGGAGTAAAGAAATACTCCTATGTTTTTGAAGTGACATACTGTTCAATAAGCAAGAGTATTGAAGAATTTCAGTTATAATAAAGTGCTAATTTTGGGGTAAAATTCATAAACTCTTTGTACAGATTTCCTATCAGGTTTCATAAGAACCTAAAACTTATAGTTAATAGCTAGTACTATTTGTGTTCTACACTTTTACCATATGAGAATATGCCTTACAAAGCAACAGTATATTAACTTTCTAAGGTTATCTGATACAGAGAATTTCAATTGTTCCTTAAACATCTTTTTTGCCTTTTGTTGGTTAATTTTTAATTGATCCTCAAATAAAATATTAAGTAGGCAAATTATTTCACAGCAGGTAGCACCCCTAAAGTTGGCTGTCAAAATGACATGATACTTTTAGAAAAGATGGAACAAATATTGGTAGAACAAAGGTGCAGTATTAATGCTTGTTTGCTGGAGGCGCCAGACCTAATCAGATAGCTACTTCTAAGTTTATCCCAGCAAGAATTTTTAATCAAAGAGAGTTCACAGTAGAACAACTTCTAAAATTAGTGGATTGTGGTATAAAAAGAACATATCTTAAAGCTGAAGTGAAATGCTAAAGAAGGAAGGATTAGTGTTTGCAGCCTAGCTTTCAGGAAAAACTCATGTTTCATCAAATATTTTGTTGACATCAGTGCCGTCATTTATATCTAATGTATATTTATCGTATGCCTGTCTTCTATATTGATTTCATTAGGCTTAAAAGACATTGGAGATTTTTTTTTCATGCTACAGTAAATATTTCAAACCCTCATGAAATAGTAAAGCTTTTGGACTTAATGATATGTTGCAACCTAATCTCATTCAAAAAGATCCATTTAGAAGTATAAATAGATGTCTGTTGTTTTGTTCGGAAAACACACGAGGTAGACCGGGTTCCAACAACAAAAGGCTTTATTTACACTCAGTCAGTAA
>BHFT01049583.1:0-18219 GCA_004320025.1 Laticauda laticaudata | reverse complement strand
ATAGCATTTTCCAATGTTTTTTAACGTTTTACATCCTCTTTGCATCCGTTGGTGCAGTGGGACATGGGCTTAAGCCTTAATGTCAGCCTACAGCATCATTCCAAATATGAGCTGCAGGAAAACAGGAAGCAAAAGAGACATATGTTTCCATCTTTTACTTGTGAACACCTGGGGAAAAGGTTACCCAGAGTAAGAAATAAGTCGTGATAGGGCTTGGACTGATCCAGTGGGCTGTACTTTATGTTCTTGTATCTTGATAGAGAATTAGGACAGTGGCAACAGGATGGAATTCTTAAGAAGCTAGGGTCTGAGAAAGTAGGCTCATCTCTAAAAGCAAAAGTTGCAAAGCTGGAATTTTTTCTCTTGTTTGTGTGTAGCTGAGATTGCCAAAATATTTGTTGGAAAAGATATTGCCAAAATATTTGTTGGAAACAAACTGCCGAGCATGATTCTTCCATAAAATTCATGTCTTGTAGTCAACTTTCTTCTTCCGAGGGTTGACAGAGGAGTATCAATTATTTTGGGTTTGATGCTAATCAACATGGGAGACTCAGTTGTAAAACTGGAAATAGAAAGGACATCAGGGAATGTGAATGTGTGATGCTGGAGATCTTGATTTTAAAGAAAATTAAAACTGACTGTGACCGTGTATATTAGACTTAAAGAAAGTAGCATTTAATTAACTTGGGACAATTCTAAATAGGACACCAAGATAGAAGAAGCTAATGAGAAAAGTTGCTCAAGTTAGATGGGAATTCCTATAGAGTAAATTATTAAAAAATAGAATTGCGAACAATTTCACTAAGGGAAGACAGGATGGCTACACAAAAAGCTTAGTGAAAAAGACACTACAAAGAAGAGAAAAGGCCAGGGCTAGGTCAGAGTACATCCAAGTAGCCTATAACTTTAGATTTGGAGGTCAGAAAAGTGAAACCTTCGAAGGAGTTGATTGCAGGAGGCTAAAAATAAAGAATCGCTATATCTGCTGCTCATTGAAAAAAGGCAAAATATTAAGAGAAAGCAGAATAATCACTAATAGATTTAGTCTTCTCTAAGAAGAAATCATTTTTCCCCACCAGGCAGTTGTGAAGAACAAGATTAAAGAACACAACTGAAGCTTGAAATGAAAAGAAGCATATCAGAGAACACCTCTTGACTTTAAATGACTTTAAATCTCTGGGACTAGGTTAATTGGATTCTAGTTACAGAAGGAACTATCTGATAATATGGCCAAAACATGTTTATTACTTTTCACGCCAGATGAACTAACTCAAGGCCTGTGTGCCAGATGCAGCTAGAGGGGTGCTTAGATCTGACCCACAGGGCCACCCTNAGAAAAGGTACATTCGTTAAGAATCAAGAATCATCATGTACAACACTTAATGATAGTCATAGGGTACAATCAACAATTAAATCATACTAGGAAACAGTCAAGTGGGAGGGGATGGGTGATAAGGAGTGGTGAGAAGATTAACAGTCATAGTGCAGACTTTGTAAATAGTTGAACAGTGTTGAGGGAATTATTTGTTTCGCAAAGTGATGGCGTTTGGGAAAAAACTGTCCTTGTGTCTAGTTGTTCTGGTGTGCAGTGCTCTATAATGTCGTTTTGAGGGAAGGAGTTGAAACAGTTTATGTCTGGGATGTGAGAGGTCTGTAAATTTTTTCACAGCCCTCTTTTTGACTCGTGTAGTATACAGGTCCTCAACAGCGAAGGATAGGCCACAGGTGCCTCTAGCCAGCAAAAATGGAGCTCCATTTTCACTGGCAGAGGGCTGCAGGAGAGGGACAGCAAGGCTTCTCTGGAAGACAAGGGTTTGGCACTCTCTTTGGTCTCGCCTTCCTTTGCTGGAGACAATGGATTCCCCCTCTCCCAGCCCTGCTCGGGCCACAGGTGCCCCTGACACAAGTGCCCTTGAGCTGGCCATGCCCACATCCATCTGGTCCCTCCCCTCCCCGAGGTCAAACACAACCCTGATGTGGCCCTCAGTGAAATCGAGTTTGACACCCCTGAGCTAATTGGAAGAGAGCAAACATTGTCCCTGTTTTCAAAAAGGGACAAAAGGAAGATCCAACAAATGACAAATCTGTCTGTTTGACATCAACAGCTAGGAAGATTCTAAAAAAGATCATAAAGAGATCAGTAAACATCTTGAACAGCAGTTTGGTGGTTATCAGAAGTGAGCATAGATTTGTTAACAGCAAATCTTGCCGATTTATCTTACTTCATTTTTGATCAAGCAGCTTCCTTAATAGGATGTGGGAATACTGTAATAGCTCTTAACTTTTTCCAAAGATTTAATTAAGTACCCCATATCATGCAGATTAGCAAGTTAGCTAAGTGTGGGCTAAATGGCATAACAATTAAATAGAAATATATCTGGCTCAAAAATTATGCTCAAGGACTGCTAATTAGTGACTCCTCATTAAATTGGAGAGAATTATCAAATGGGATGCTGCAAGGATCATGGCTGGATCTTCCCTTGTCTTTCAGTAGTTTTGTTAATAATTTGGATGAAGAGATGGAAGGAATGCTTTTTTAAAAAAATAAGTTGTGTTGCATTTAAAATAGCAACAGAAAAAGACGGAAAAAGGAAAAAGAAGACAAATATATATATATTATCAAAAACACAAGTGCTTAAATCAGTGAAAAATAAGATACAAAGTATATGTTGTTAAAACAATACTTAGCATTCTGTATACTGCTATCTAATACAAACTCTATTCAAATTTATTTCCATTACACTTATATGATTATCATGTTTTTTTAAACCTACTGTACTTTGTATAAACAAGTTCCATATTTCCTTATATTTAGCCACAAAATTTATGTCTTTAGGCCATCCGCTCATAGGTAGCAATTGTAGTTAAGTCTTTAACCCATAGAGTAAATGGGACCATATATTTATGTTTCCAGTGTTGAGTATCAGTACAGGTAGTCCTCAACTTAGGATCACACAATTGAGCCAAAATTTATGTTGTTAAGTGAAAAATTTGCTAAGTGAACCTGGCTTCCCCATTGACTTTGCTTGTCAGAAGGTTGCAAAAGATGATCCCATTAACCCTGGCACACTACAACCATCATAAATATGAACCAGTTGTCCAGGATCCAAATAAAAATCATATGACCATGGGGATGCTGCCACGGTCATAAGTGTGAAAAATGGTCATAAGTTACTTTTTTCAGTGCCATTGTAACTTTGAATGGCCACTAAACAAACTGTTGTTAAGTCGAGGACCACCTGTATTTTAGCTGTAATAAGTGCACAAAGAATCTATTTACATTATCCAGTTGTCAGTTTCCATTACTAGGAATGAAATTCAAGAGAATATTCAAGATGGAAGGAATATCTTAGAATACAAGATTGAAATCCAAATAATATTAATCGCTTATTGGCCCCTTCCAAATCTATGATTCTGTTATATTTGGGACAAAGATGATTAGAATAATTAGATCAAATCACAGGAGATGGATAGGGATCTGACAGCACTATGTGGAAATCTGAAGTCTGTCTTTTCATTAGTGGCTAATTATATAAACAGTCCTTTTCTCCAACAGCAATCTATCACTGATGATTGATTAGCAGCAACTCTAAATAAGTGCCCATGGGATAAGCTGTCTTATATGTTAATTATCAAGGTCAATTTTGACCAGGTTAGCAAATTTTAGTACCTTGTTTTTTATTGCAGGATATTGCACTGTTTGGGCTAACCTGAGGGTACAAACAGATAAGCACAATGAGAATCTTAGTAATGTATATAGATGATAGACTTCCGGTTTGCAGGGTTTCGGCGGCAGGCAGGAATCCGCAATCGTGCGCGGTTTCTGCCTGGGCTCGCCGCCGGAACGCCCCAAGCCAGCTGGCTTCGGGGCTAAGCCACCCTGTAGAGGTTGGTGAAGATGGGGGAGATTCCAGCAGGGTCGAGGAAAGAAAGCCGCATCTTTCCTCCCCACTGGCTAAACTCCTTTCCCGGAGAGCGTCATAAGTAGAGCGGCGGTCAGAAATGGCCGCCTCAAAAAGCCCTCATCCGAGAAAGAATGTGCAGGAGGAAGAAAGTGCTTGAAGTGAAAGTTTTGGCCTGACTGGGATTAAGAAGAAACAATTAAGGCATCCTGGAACTTAAACTTTAAAAAAAAAAAATACATTGCTCCCAAAGAAGATTTGAGAAGCAAACGAAATGAAAGGAAAAGGAAAGTTGTTTTTTTTCACTCTCCATTCTTACGCTTGACAGTGAACAGAGACAAATGAGAAATCGGAAAAAATCTGCTTTGCACAACAGGTATTTAAACGTGGAAAAATTTAATGCCAAGGGATAATAAAGATCTTCCTGAATATAAAAGGCAAAAAAAATAAGAGAAAGAAAAATTTTCTTCTGCTGTAAGTGGAAGGAGAAGAAGAGAATAAAAACAGGGATTTGGGAGGAGGAGATAGCCCTGGAAATCTAAAGAATCGTAAAAGAATTTTACAGGACTGGCTAAAAGATACATTTTAACTGGAACTTTGTAGCCAGGAAACCTTATATCATCCCAGACAGATGTTTGTCCCATATATTTCTTGAAAAAACGACAGTGATGGAGCACCCACAATTCCTGAGCAAAGAGTTCCCATTGATTGTTCTGTCAGGAAATTTCTTCTTAGTTCCAGATTGGATCTCTCTTGGATGAGCTTCCACCAATTACTTCTTGTCCTACCGGCTTTGGGACGAAGTCAGCCCGTCTCCTTTTTATGAGAGCCCCTCAAGTTCCAAGAAAACAGCTATCATGTCACCCCGATCTTCACTCCGTTAGACTAGACCCGTGAAGGTGAACCGTGCATGCGTGCACAAAGTGCACGCAGAGCCATTTTGTCCGGCTCGCAAGCCTCAGGTAAACTTACCTCACTGCACATGCACACACCTTACAGCTGATTTTTTGGCTGGTTTGAGCCTTTTTCGGCCCTCCCAAAGGCTTGAAAATAGCCTCTGCAAGGCTTTTCAGATGAATAATAGAGCCGTTTCATCACTTCCTGTAATACCGGACTAGACCTATACCAATTTCAGACAAATTGGTTGTCCAATCTCTTCTTTAAAAGCTTTCCAGTGTTGATCATTTCACAATTTCTGCAGGCAAGTTGTTCCTCTGGTTCTAACTGTCAAGAAAATTTCTCTCTTAGCCTCTAGATTGTTTCTCTCCTGATTAGTTTCTACCATTGCTTCTTGTCCTGCCCTCAGGTGCTTTGGAGAACAGCTTGACTCCCTCTTCTTTGTGGCAGCCCCTGAGATACTGGAACACTGCTATCATGTCTTCCTTCGTCCTTTTTTTCATCAGACTAGACATAACCAGTTCCAGCAACCATTCTTTAACTGTTTTATCCTCTTGTCCCCTAAATCTAATTATCTATATCTCGATCATTCAGAATATGTTGAAGAGTATTGGCCCCAGTACAGTACCTTGGAGAACCCCACTGCTTGCTTCCCCCCATGTTGATATAGTTCCACTGAGGACTATATGTTGAGTGTGAATCCATCTGATTGTGTTGTTTTCTATCTGTCCTTTTTCTGTCTTATGAAGAAGTTGGCTGTGGTCTACTTTGTCAAATGCCTTAATGAAGTCCAAGTATACTATGTCACCGTGTTTTCCTGATGCATTAATTTCGTCACTCTTTTTTTGCACAACCTTGGTACAAATACCATTAATTTTTTTCCACAGATCTGAGTTTTGAAATACAGTACCAGCAATATGTGCAGCTAGATTTACCATCAATAGAAATGTAGCATGCAGCCAAGCTGTTTAATTTTTCATCTGAAAGTAAAGACTTTTTTTTTTTTTTTTATGCTCACTCAACTGTTTTGGCAAATCACTGCAGCAGAATCTTACCTATTGCTCGTTCTGAAATTCCCTTTCATCCGAGCTGGATATCTGTTTTAAGCATCTGTAGGGAGTGGTCATATAAGTTCGGTATAAAGTATGAAAAGAATGTGAATATCTTTTCTGAGATGCTGGCTATTAACATGTTTTATCTCCTTTTTTTGAGCTTGACTTTCACTGTCTCAAGTCAGAAGTTTTTCTCCAGTCTGAGCTTTTCTCCAATCTGAAGAAAAGATTCAAACTCCCAAGGCATTTGGGTGCAAAGAATATTGAACAAAGAGTAATGTAAGTTCCTGGCATAGTTAATTTCTGAAACTTGAACACCCCAGAAAAGGAGAACTGGATTTGCTTTGGAAAAAAAAATGTATAGTTGGTGATTCACTGCTATAAGGAGCTGAAATAAAGCTGAGCAGGTCCATCAAATCATGAAATGTAAGGTGTGCCTGTGACTGAAGATGCGTTGTCAGATATGTCTTCGACTTGGGCAGGAGGCAAGCTTTCTCAAAACCCTAAGCTGCAGCAATATCAGGGAAATAAGTAAAAGTATGGTCCTACATTTAGGCAAGAAAAATCAAATGCACAGGGTACAATATAGGTGGTACCTCACTCAATAGTAGTAACTGTGAGGGGGATCTTGAAGTCCTAGTAGATAACCATATGAGCCAGCAATGTGTTGCAGCTGCCAAAAAAGCCAGCACAGTTTTAGGCTGCACAAACAGAGGGATAGAATCAAGATCACATGAAGTGTTAATACCACTTGATAATGCCTTTGGTAAAGCCACACTTGGAATACAGCATCCAGTTTTGGTCACCACAATGTAAAAAAAAGATGTTGAAACTCTTTAGGAAAAGTGCAGAGAAGAGCAACAAAGATGATTGGGGGACTGGAGGCTAAAACATTGCTGGAATTGGGTATGTCTAATTTAATGAAAAGGATTAGAGGTAACATGATAGCAGGGTACCAAGAACTCGGGGGCTGCCACAAGGGAGAAGGGAGTCAAGCTGTTCTCCAAAGCACCTGCGGGCAGGACAAGAAGCAATGGATGGAAATCAATCAAGGAGAGAAGCAACATAGAACTAAGGAGAAATTTCTGACAGTTAGAACAATGAATCAGTGAAACAATTTGCCCCCAGAAGTTGTAAATGCTCCAACACTGGAAGTTTCTAAAAAGATGTTGGATAACCATTTGTCTGAAATGGGATTTCCTGCCTGAGCAGGTGGTTGGACTAGAAGACCTCCAAGGTCCCTTCCAACTCTGTTATTCTATTTTAAGTCCTGCCTTGCCAGAGACTTGGGATTCTTCAGTTAGATATAGTAACTGTGATTCTGATCTGAAAATTGGACTATCCAATTAACTGCACAGTCCAAAACTCTCACGCTGGCTCAGAGGATCATAAATTTCAGCAGGGAAGCAGTTGAGCTGCTCCAGGAAAACTGATGATTTATAGTTATGTGCTGATAGTAGATTAAGGAAAAGTATTTCAGTCTTTCTTTACAAGGGGTCAGTTGTTTGAAATACCTCTTCTACAGTATGTGCTGCTAACTACTACGCTCTTGTTAGACCTTCCTTTGGTCTGTTGTTTCACTGTGCTCCCTAACTCCTCTTTAGTTTTGTTCAGTTTGCTGAGGCTTCTGGGGCAGCATGTGATAACCTGAGGTGCCTTAACACAAGCTCGATTGCCTTTACTATAGGACTGAAAGGTATTTACAGCACTGTAATTAACTTTAATGGGCAAGCTTCAGGAGAGATGGAAAACAGAGAGCAAGGTTCAGCATTGGTCCAAAACACCTCCCAAGGCTGAAAAATCCTCTGACAATGTACCCTTCTCATTAATCCACGTGGGGACAAATGACACTGCAAAGACCAACACCTTATTGTTGTTGATTTATAAAGATCGTGGTCTCCATTGTCTAGGTCAGGGGTCTCAACAGCTTTAAGACTTGTGGACTTCAACTCCCAGAATTCCTCCTCCAGTCATGTTAGCTCAGGAATTCTGGGAGTTGAAGTCCACAAGTCTTAAACTTGCCAAGTTTGAAGAAGCTTGGTCTAGGTCAATCTTTCTCAACCTTGGTAACTTTAATCTGTGTGGACTTCAACTCCCAGAATTCCCCAGCCAACATGCTGGGGAAAGTTCAGAAAGATTGGTCTATGACCTAACACTCAAAATTTGGGAAACAAAATGAGCATTAGGCAAAGGCAAAGTTTAGTTTGAACTAAATTTGACTTGTGCCTTCTTGGGACTTCCTCCATGTACCACAGTTGCCTAGGAAGAATGTAATGGTAAATCGCTTCCAAAACAAATTTGCAAAGTGAAATGCAGGGATTAGTCCAGGCAGTCACCAGCAACCAACACTCTATGGCTCGTGCACATGTGTGCAAAGTCTAAGGGACAGCCCCGATTCTCCCTTGTGGCATCCCGTCTCAATACTCAGCAGGCCTAAACAAGCTTAGTTGTTTGTCTTCCAAGCATTGTTGATTTTACAGGATAAAAGAGCCTTGGAGAGCCATCTACCATGATGGAAACATAGCAGTGAAAGGATATCATTGGTTCAAAAAGAATAGTAGCAAAAGAAAGGGAGGAATTGTGTTTTGTGCCAAAATGATTGACATCTGCTTAGAAATCCAAGTGAATTAATTAGGCAATAATGTTGAGTGTATCTTGCTTAAATGAAGAAAATGAATTAAAGCAATATTTGTGGTCTTATGGTTTTCTTGCCAGGCCCAAATCCAAATATAACACAACGAGGTTTATTCAAACCCAGTTCTTTATTTACCTAAACCTAGTAGAAAAAAATCCTGTGAAACTAACTCTACAACCTTCTAACCTAACAATATACAGATAGACCTTGACTTACAACTTATGACTTACAATTGTGCCCAAAATTTATGTTGCTAAGTGGGACATTTGTTAAGTGAGTTTTGCCCCACTTTACAACCATTCACATTTGTTAAGTGAATCACTGCAGTAGTTAAGTTAGTAACTCGCTTGTTAAATGAATCTGGCTTCCCCATTGACTTTGCTTGTCAGAAGGTTGCAAATAGTGATCACATGACCCCAGAAGACTGCAACTGTCATAAGTATGAATCAGTGCCTGAATTTTGATCATGAGACCATGGGGATGCTGCAACATAAGTGTGAAAAACGGTTCTAAGTCACTTTTTTCAGGGCTGTTGTAATTTCAAATGGTCACTAAATGAACTGTGGGTAAGTCAAGGACTACTTGTAACCTGAATGGAATTCTTTATTGAATATAGCAGAAGAATTGGAGGAAAGGGTTCATATAATGCTAGAGATCTTGATTTTAAAGGAAACACACACCGGATGTGACTTGTGGACTTGTTTAAAAAAAATAAGTATTCATAAACCTGGGGTAGTTTATAAGTTGGATTCTGTGATAGGAGAAATAGATGGAAAAAGAATGCGCAAAACAGGTGGGACATCCTCAAAAAAGGATATAGCTGAAAACAAACTTGCAAGGAATTTCAACGAGGGGGAAAAAACTAGAGAACAACAGAAGAAGTGTAGTTACACAAGAAGCTTAGTTAGGATCTGAAAGCAAAAGAAAAAAGAAAAAGAAAGAAACAAACATAGGAAATAGAAAGTGGACCAGCTCCCAAAGGAAAAGTGCTGAGAACATGAAATTGGGAAAGAGGTCTGGGAATGTTTCTTGCATCCAAAGTGGATTCGTTGTAGGGAAGGCAGTCTAGGACGAAGATAATAAGGACATTCGTTTTCTGGTTTTTTATAATCTTTGTGCTTTTTTTTTGGTTCTGAACTGCCCAGGGCTACACTCTAAAGATGGCCAGCCATCTTTTAAAATAAAAATAAAATAAATCAGTGCTTATATTTTGTTCTTTAAAATGTATTGAGAATAGAAATAGTCTTCTTGGTAAAAAAAGTTCAGTCTTGCTGGCATTGTTGCAACACTGTGTTCAAAGAAAGCATCTCAAGCGTTTACGTAAATATGATTTAACTACATAGCTTTCTGCAACATCTCAGAGCAGGTCCTCCTTTCCTGGGATTACACGGTTGCCTTCTGCAGTTGCTGCGTGATCTCAAGATGAGACCCAGCCACTTGAAGGTATTCCAGAGAAGGGCTGCGTTCATCTTCCCACGCGCTCAGAAGCATCTTCTGCATATGGAATTCAAAGCGTTGCGCAATCCTACAACTAATATGGGAGGTTTGTTGATGGAAATGTTCAAGTTGAAATCTCAAGATAAAGTGTTGTAATAGGTGATTTCAGTCGTTGTTCTACAGACTGGTAAAGTACATTTTTCCAGCCAAGAAGCCATGGATGGCAACTAATCACGGAGAGAAGCAGCCTAGAACTAAAGAGAAATTTCCTGACAGTTAGAACAATTAATCAGTGGAATGTCTTGCCTTCACAAGTTGTGAATGATCCAACACTGGAAGTTTTAAGAAGAGATTGGACAAGCATTTGCTGGAAATGGTACAGGGTTTTCTGTCTCAGGAGGGGGTTGGACTAGAAGACCTTCAAGGTCCCTTCCAACTCAGTCTGCTATTCTGGTCATATCAAGGAGGTATTAACATCAGATAGGTAGATAGGTAGGTAGATTATATCATACTATATCATACATCATTAGTATTTTTTGAGATATCCACAACAGTTAACAGTGATCCTGGAGAGATGCCTAGAACATGGCGTGAGAAATAAATAGCACCAATCTCCTTTTCAGTAGTGAGCACTATACTGACATACATAATTCAAGCTAAAAAGCTTGAAGAATTCCAACACATTTTTTATTTATTTTGGAGAGACAACCTGATTTAAAAAGAAAGGACTGTCAAAAAGAAAAGGAGAGGAATACACCACAGTATCATATCTCAGCAAGAACTTTGCAAGTGCTTTGCAGTTGTAGGAAAGAAGCTGTAAATCAAGGGTCTTCAAACTTGGCAAGTTTAAGACTTGTGGACTTCAACTCCCAGAATTGCTGAGCTAACATGACTGGAGGAGGAATTTTGAGAGTTGAAGTCCACAAGTCTTAAAGCAGACCCCTGCTGTAAATTGAGATGATCCCCAGTTCAGGAAGAATCTTGCTAATCAACCTAAAGGGTTTCCAGCGTAACATTCTCAACTGCAGACTGACTTGCTAAGCACTTCTAAGAAGCTCACAGGTCAGGTCAAGAAAATAAGAGCTCACCTCCAGAATTGTTCTATGGCAATGTTTCTTTAGATCTATGGACTTCAACTCCCAGAATTTTCAGCCAGCATGGGGAATTCTGGGAATTGAAGTCTACATATCTTGAAGTTACTGAATTTTTTTTTTTGGCAAGGGGGAATTGCTCTATAGCAAGTGGCCTTTATGGCATGCCTAAAGGACAAGAAGAACAAGGAGCACAAGCTTATACAAAAGAAATGCAACTTTCTTTAATAATAAATAAATAAGGGATACAGAGAGATTTTATAAAGGAACATATTGCTAATGAAGCTAAATCCAGCACACAAAATCCTTAAATCAGAGCAGGGAGATGGTTGAGCATGGGAATACTAATGGAAGGCAGTAGAAAACTGAATTAATCCTTTGATTAATCAGACAACAGATGTCTTCGTTATAGAAGATGTAGGTCAGCTACCTGTGCTTGAGCTGATATAGAAAGCTAGGAATGGAGTCTGAAGATGAAGCAACTAAGATGGAAAAAGCTTATTCTAAGATTTATTAACAATTTAACGCCTTCAAGTTCAGATGGAAATGCTTTGAAGAAAACCAATGAATTTTGCCTGGTATCATACACATATCTGCTGCTAAAAGATGGCCCTAACTTTTTATTAACGAATTGAAAACCTTTAGATCATTCAAGTGAAATTTGTCTTTCATTACTTCCTACAAATATGCAGTGCTTTGGATCAGGTATCAAAGAGCAAGTGTGAGCACCTTTCAATACTTCCTTTAAAAAGCCTTTTCCTGATATTTTATGGTGGGGTCCTTGGTTTTCTTTGAGCTTGTTTTTTTTTTCCTTGCAGACATTTCATTACCTAACTGCTTAACATCATCAGTGCTAGGGGGGAATGGGATTTGCTCTCTTGTTTATATACATTAAGATGTTGATTAGTTGGGCAATGAAATATCTACAAGTAAACTTATAGAGCACCAAGGACCCCACAGTTAACCCTGTGCTAGATACTCTCTTCTATCAGTATTTTATAGTAGCTGTGTGATGCAAGAAAACATGCTTTTAAATTAAGGAGATGCCTACAGGGTGTAACCAGGTGTTTTAGAATGGGAGTGGACATGCTTTTCTACACCCTTGCTGTACCACTTTCAATCATCACATCATGCAAATTGTCTTTGTTCTTTTGGAGCATCTCATCACTTCCATCCAACCATTACATTCACAAATTTCCACTTTCTATTGACCCAGCCATTTAAAAAATAAATTCACCACTTGTTCATTCTCAAAAAATTACCCACCCACCTTATAATAACTCCTTTTATATCGGCCACTTGTTTTTAAATTGGATCTATGTTAATTCAGCAACTATGCATTCTTGAATCTGTCTCTTCTTGTTTTACAACATTCTCTTCTCAGATGCCACATTGCTAGTGCATTCAGTGTACTAGTATATTTCTCCTACAGTTCTCTCACTCCTAAATAGCATACTGGGCAGTAATAGGCTCTTATGCACAGCCAGTTTCTATTTTTCGAAGAAACATTTCTTCATTAGATAGACCACAATCTTTACAATTGCATTTGCAAGTTTTTGTCTTTTTTTAATGGTTTGATTAAAATTTATAAATACAAACAATAAAAAGGCAAACTGAAAAAATAGAATAGAAAGAGTAGAAAGTGCAGAAAAGAAAGGAAAAAACAGAAAATAATAAAATAACAAATATATTTTCAGTCCTGGTGTCAGTAAGAATCTGTTAAGAGTTGCCAGAGATAACATGTCTGTTTTAACTTTGATCAAATGCTATATTTCTTCCTTTTACTTCTAGCAATCATAATTTTTAATCCCTTCAAATATTGTGATAGAAAATTTATTCCTTTTCATTTTTTCTTTGTCCCTTCCCACCACATTTTTCAAAACTTTAACAAGTAAATCCAAGAGAGGGAAGTTATCCAAGTCACTCTTTCAACTTGTTATTTGTATATCCTTTTTCATAAGGAAGACCTATGCTTTCATTTATATATCCAATGTATCATCTTTTTCTATATTCCATTTTGTGGCCTGTCATTTTTAAATTCACTTTGAAATCAGCAGTAGATTTGTCTGATAAAACTTATTCCTCTTCCAGAAAAAAATTAGACAGTTTATCAATAAGCACAAACCCAGTTAATTTCCCAGTTCATTATTCAAAAAATATTATTTACAAATAACAGATAATCAGAGTTGGAAGGGACCTTGTATGTCATCTAGTCCAACCCCCCGCCCAAGTGGGAGACCCAAAACCATTTTTGAAAAATGGCAGTCCAATCTCTTCTTGAAAGTCTCAAGTGATGACGCTCCTGCAACTTCTGAAGACAAAGCTGTTCCATTGGTTGATTGTTCTCACTGTCAGAAAATGTCTCCTTATTTACAGGTTAAATCTCTCCTTGTTCACTTTCCATCCATTATTCCTTTGTCTGGCCTACAGGCACTTTAGAAAATAGCTTGACCCCTTCCTCTCTGTGGCAGCCCCTCAAATACTGGAACACTGCTATCATGTCTCCCCTGGTCCTTCCCTTTACCAGATTATACAAGCCTAGTTCCTATAACTGTTCTTCATATGTTTTAGTCTCCAGTCCCCTAATCATCCTGGTTGCTCATCTCTGTGCTCTTTCTAAAGTCTCAACATCTTTTTTGTAATGTGGTGAACAAAACTGGAAGCAGTACTCTAGGTGTGGTCTTACTAAGGCTTTATAGAATGGTATTAGTACCTCCCTTGATCTTGATTGTATCCCTCTATTTTAATACAATTTTAGGCATTGCAAAATAGCTTTTTTGGCTTCTGCTGCACCAACCGCTGGCTCATATTTAGCTGGTTGTCCACCAAAGACTCCCAAAGATACCATTTAGTTGTGCCCGATATAAAATACACTGCTCAAAAAAAATAAAGGGCAACACTTAAAACAACACAATGTAACTCCAAGTCAATCCACACTTCTATTGAAATCAAAACTGTCCACTTAGGTAGGAACCACTGATTTGACAATCCATTTCACATTGTGTTGTGCGAAAATGGAATAAGAAACAACAGGTGTGGGAAAGCATAGGAGTCAGGAAAAGACATTCCCCCCAATAAAGGAGGTGGTTTCTTCAGTGTGGTGGACCACCAGACCACTTCTAACAGTTCCTTTGCTTTCTGGCTGATGCGTTTTTGCGTCACTTCTGGAATGCTGCAGTGTTTTCACCTCTAGTGCTAGCATGAAACAGGGGGAGTCACAAACCCACCACCAAAGTGGCTCAAGTACTGCAGGCTCATCCAGGATGGCACAATCAATGTAAGCTGTGGGCAAGGTTTGCTGTGTCTGGTCAGGCTAGTGCTCCAGAGCATGGGAGGATCCTCCAGTACCAGGAGGAGAGAGACCAGGAGGACAGGAGACCAAGTACCAGGGAGACCTCAGGGAGAGTTGAGGAGGCCGTAGGAGAGCAACAAATCAGCAATCAGGACCGCTAACCTCTGCCTTTTGTGCAAGAGGGGACAGGAGGAGCACTGCCAGAAGCCTTGCAAAATGGACCTTCCCAGAGGGCCAACAAATGTTGCACGTGGCTGCCTCCCAAACGGTCAGAAACAGACTTCATGAGGTGGTATGAGGGCCCCAATGTTCGCACAGGTGCTTACAGTCCCAACACCATGCAGACGTTTGGCATTTGCCAGGGAACACCAAGATTTGGCAAATTCACCACTGGCGCCCTGTGCTTTCCACAGATGAAAAGCAGGTTTCACCACTGAGGACATTATGGACAGAACATACAGGTCTGGAAAATAGCTATGGAGAACATTCTGCCGACTTTGCAACATCCTCCCAGGCATGGACAGGTTTGCAGGTGGGCAGTAATGGTGCGGGGTGGCATTTCTTTAGGGCCGCACAGCCCTCCATTGGGCTCGCCAGAGGGTAGCCTGACTGCCATTAGGGTACGAGATGAGATCCTCAGACCCCTTTGGGAGACCATATGCGGGTTGCGGTTGGCCCTGGGTTCTCCTAATGGCATTGGACAATGGCTAGAACCTCATGTGGCTGGAGTGTGTCAGGCCCAGTTTCCTGCAAGACGAAGGCATTGATGCTATGGGACTGGCCCCACCCGTGTTCCCCAGACCTGGAATCCAAACTGAAAAGCACATCTGAAGGACATCATTGTCTCGGGCTCCATCACCAACGCCCATGTGGCACCACAGACGTGTCCAGGAGTTGGGGGATGCTTTAGTCCACGGTTGTGGGAGGAGATCCCTCAGGAGGACCATTCCGCCCACCTCATCAGGACATAGGCCCAGGCGTTTGTAGGGAGGTTCATACAGGCACGTGGAGCCCACACAACACGGACCTGAGCTCATTTTGAACTTGTTTTAAGGACAGACATCACAGTTGGATCCCAGCCTGTAGTGGTTTTTTTCCACTTTAATTTTGAGTTTGTAACTCCAAAATTCAGACCTCCATGGGGTTGCTCAATTTGATTCCTTGATAAATTTTTTGTCGTGGATTTGTTGTCAAGCACCATTTTCAACTATGTTAATGAACAAAGTATTTAATGAGAATATTTCATTCATTCAGATCTAGGATGTCTTATTTTTGTGTTCCCTTTATTTTTTTGAGCAGTGTATTTACTTCATTTTATAATTGTAGGTTGAATTTATGTGGTCTTTTCCTTTAGTTTAATCTTTAGTTCCCTCTGGTATCCAAATTTTAAAATCTAATTAAAAAAAATCAAAATAAAACATTTTCCCATAGGAAAGTGATTTCTGTAGGCTTTCTCTCCTGTGCCTGACCTAATCCCCCCCATCCCCGCTTAGCAACAGAATTGCCAATCTCAGTTATGGTCACTAAATGAGGACTACCTGTAATGCTCCTCTAATTTTTGTATGAATTATGTGATCTTTGCACCACATTTTTCCAGTCATCAGGCATAAATGCAGTTCTCTAACCCTAACCCCCTCCTCTCTTTCCCCCTCCCTCCCTTTTTCTCACACACAGTGAAATATTTCTACCAATTACATCCTCTATTTCTATGGCTTTATCATTTCTCTCCATTTCCCCAGGATTTGAGATTTCCTTTTCCTCAACTTTTATTTCAGTTCCACTCTGACATATCACTCTCAATCCCATTAGTACAGATTTGCTGCTCTCCATTATTATAGTTTGAGTCAACTTGGGTAGCTTGAAAAGGAAAGTTAGACAAAATGTACTGTGTATTATCAGTGGCTGCTGGTCATTAAGAATACTTATTATCTCTTTATGCCCGTTGTTGTGGTACATGAACGGAAGGTGCTATTGCTCACACATATTATATGTGGCTTCCCAGAAGTATCTGAACAGCTATTCTGAGAATGCTAATTTATTATATCTTTAAGCTGAGCCCTTACAGTAATTTGTACATAAGCAAGAGAACGAGTATCTAATTCTGTTCTGACCCAACCCTGTTACCAGCAAGAAAATCTCAAACAAACGTAGCAACTCAAACCTTCATAGCTTTAATCTACAAATAAACTTCTTTATATATAAAGGATGGCTTGCAGCCAATTAGTCCAACCAGAAAAACCTTGACAGAATTCTTCAGATAAGCCGGAGTCTCTACACACAATGCTGGGTCCTTAGAGCATTTTTGCCTTCTTGCAAAGGCAAAAACCTTTTGAAACCAGGCTTATATTCCCTGGAAGGAGGGGCCATTACGTTGCATCCTTACTCCGGAGTAACCTGTGCTACTCCAGCTGTTCTCTTCTACGAATTATCCTGCACTCACTTACACTTGGCATAGGCTCCTCGGGAACCTCCTCATCACTGCTGCCAACCCCCACAATCTCTGAAGGCAGCAGTCCACTCCCTGATGGTTATGACCCGTTATCAGAGTCCTTGGTCTCCTCAGCCATCTGCACCTGCTGCCAGCTAACCACAACAAATTCTAGGAAGATGAACTGGACATATCAAGCTTGTCTCATGGACGATCTTCTCAATTTCTCCTTTTCTCAATGTTATTTCTTCAATTCTTCTCTAAAATCTTATGGACTAGAAACTTGTTGTAATCTTCCGTTTTCATGCAAGTAGAACATTCCAGGACACTGGCATTTATTTCTCTTTTTTTTATTTTGCTGATGAAGAAACCCGCAGTATCTCCTTTGCTTCTTGCATTCCACTGGCTTTTCAAATTATAGTTCTTAATTGGACTGCTTGATTGCAAACCTCTCTGGTGTGAATGTATGAATGTAAAAAAAGGGGAAGCCCTAGATTTTTTGGAAAGTTTGGTTATGTTTGGAGCAGCATATATGTACGATGAAGTCTTATCTATAGCTCTTCAGTCCCATTCTGTCCCTTTATTCCTGCCCCATTATTTTGTTCTTTTGCTATAAGGTGGACAGTCCAGATTAACGTTTCCTAACCATGCCTACTTTTAAGATGTGTGGACTTCATCTCCCAGAATTCCTCAGCCATTATGTATGCCATGTTGGCTGAGGAATTCTGGGAGTTGAAGTCCACACATCTTAAAATAGTCAAGGTTGGGAAACACTGATCTGGACCTCTGACAATTAAGAGAACTATACCTGTTGCTAACTTCTTCTGAGGTAAATGTCTATGGAGGTAATTCCTCCATAGAGAATTTCTTCTGAGGTAATTCCTCTTAGATGAAGCAGTCTTTTCTACCATTCCTATTGCAGAAGACCTCTTGGCTGCCCTGCAACCTTCTTAACTAAGTAGTTAATCCTTAACTAATCTGGACCTCTATTTCTCTTACCTCAGTCCCAGGACTGAAGTGCTGTTCCAATCACTGAATAATTCTTCTCTATTCTGGGTTCAGCCATTTGCCACCACTCTTTCTTCTACTCCCAAAATGATCTTGTTGTAACAATCGCAAAGCCCTCTCTACCCTTGCACAAGGAGGAGACGGTTGCTATGATTTCAATGAAAGAAACCCTGTGTTGGTGTGTTGGTTACATAAGAGAGCCATTAATGCCTGACCCCTTCTGGTCCATCAATTTTCCCCAACACGCAGGTTTCCTTGTTCAGCCAATTCTCCCACAATGCTGCCCCGCTGTCAACCATTTGAGGTGGGCAAGGTCAGGAAACGGGGATCCGTGGGAGTCTTGCAATGTCCTTTAATGCAGCTGGGGCACTTATAGACTCTTGAAAGCCTGTCAGAGCGTTCCCCCCCCCCATTTTTCATTTCATACCCAACACAATCTAGGTGGAGTTGTGTTTTAAGTTTCTTCCTCAAGCTTTC